>JAECUM010023140.1:0-39492 GCA_016617855.1 Megalonaias nervosa | reverse complement strand
CCTGTTTCTCACTGCCGACCCTAGAAATTTTGTCCCCCAAGGTAAAAGAAAATAAATAAATAATAATAAAAATAGTAATATATAATAATAATAATAATTAAATAAAAACCCCAAAAATTCCCCAAATTGATTTGTGCATCTGATTGTGCCAGATTTGCTCAGCACTTGAAGCACTTAGTACATTATATATACTAAGCATTATAATTTATATAATTTAAAAAAAAAAAAAAAATACTAACCCTAATTTTAAAATCAGTGCTATAGGAAACACATTTTTTTGTGTTGGCCCTGTCATCATGGAGTGACACTTGCTATGATAGTCATGATGTAGTGACACTTGCTATCAAGTCTGCATGTAGTGACACTTGCTATTGAGTCAACATGTTTATGACATAACTAATGTCTCCAATAATTCTGATGACTTCGGTACTGAATTTAGGCAAGCTTAATGGACAGTTTATTTTATTTTTACAAAATTAACCTTAAATTTTTAAAATATGATGATATTTATAATCAGATAATCTTGAAAATAAGACACCAATATTTTGCAGCTGAAAATGGCTTAAAAATATTATGGTCTTTAAATTTAAAATAAGAAGTCCAGTTTTCAGGTACAGCATACACTTGCTTATACATTGAGTTCGAATGCAAACTGCACAGACCCAGATCTCCTGTCACATTATGTGCAAGCAGATCTGAGTTTGTGCAGTTTGATATGATTAATCAGCAAAACAACACAGACCTTACTCTGTAAGCCCATTAAATGATGGCAGTTCAGAGTCTATGATGTCTGCAGTTAGAAGTGTATGAATGCATTTATGGTACATACAGACAACAATAAAACCTGATGCATTTTATTGAATTTTTGAATGCCATATCTCACATTTTGAGCTTTATAAACAATTTTGTTGTTGTTGCTGGACTAGCTTCCATCTTGCCAATGAGGTAAGTCTTCATGCAGACAAAAGTGAAAGAAGCATGCTTCATGTTAAATTATGTGACCACCAGACTATCTTTAACTGCTTGAGTTTACAGTGTCAAAACATGATGCCTTCTTCAACATGGGGAAGGAAGTTAACTCAAAATTTCCGACTCCTTAAAGCCGTACAAAAAATATGTTCTTGAAAATGTAAAATGTTGCTCTTGAAAATAATCCTGTGAAACTATTTTAAAATGAAATTACAATGTCGCTTATTTGCAAGATTTGAAGGAATTTGTTAAAAACTGCACTGCATGGGTACTCCTCCTTGATCTGAATGGCGGACATTAAGGATTTACATTTTCTTCATTGAAGATGAAAATATTTTACAGCAAATGAAAGAAATAAGCTGGTGTACTTGAAAGACCATAATTTTTTTGAAAAAATTACAAATATGGCACACAAGTTTTAATTTAAAAAAAAAATAAATAAATAACCATGGGTCACAGAATTTCTGTAATAATTTGCACGACTCGGCCTGCCTTCATACCTGTAACATCATATAACTTATATTATATGGCATCTATAATTTGTATATAATTTGTGGTACTTTGTTTAATTGTTACATATCTTGCTGGTAGCTAATATGAAGCATTTGTTAATAAGTGTACATTTGTATAATAGTGTGTTTTTTAAAAACTTTTTAGGAGATGTATACTCATAGCTGACCTTCTACTTCCAGATCAGTGTCGAAAGCTTTGTCATCTTGAATGTCCAGGCCTGCAAAGTCAGGCTCCAGAAGTATATCTTTCTGTGGTTGTGCTTCCTCACTGTCACTGTCACTTTCTGAACTCTTGTCTTGGGGACCGGATTTTGTACTTTCTGCTCGTGACTTTCGTGACCTGCTGCTGGCTCGACTGATTGTCTAACAAATAAAATTATGTAAACTTCTTCACTTAAAATAAAGAAAGGTACTCTAGAACTATAGAGGTATCTAATAACAACAGGGGTACATGATAACAATAGGGGTACATAATAACAACAGGGGTACATAATAACAACAGGGGTACATAATAACAACAAAACTTTCTTCAACATTCTTGGACACAACAAATGCTTTCTACTGAGTCTGTAAAATAATACTGAGATCTGTGAACAATTTTGTTATCATATGAGATCCTAAATCTTACAACAGTAGCTGAGAATACTAAATTCTGAATAATAGAAAACTGTTGGCACAAGAGGCTTACAGTATATTGGAAGATGAATAAAGAAAGTTCTTACTCCGCATGTTCCAAGTCGTACCTGAATGGACATGACAAGTTAAAATACAAGTCTGATAGTGTGCTTCTAAAATAGTACCTGAATGGACATGACAAGTTAAAATACAAGTCTGATAGTGTGCTTCTAAAATAGTACCTGAATGGAGATGATAAGTTAAAATACAAGTCTGATAGTGTGCTTCTAAAATAGTACCTGAATGGACATGATAAGTTAAAATACAAGTCTGATAGTGTGCTTCTAAAATAGTACCTGAATGGACATGATAAGTTAAAATACAAGTCTGATAGTGTGCTTCTAAAATAGTACCTGAATGGACATGATAAGTTAAAATACAAGTCTGATAGTGTGCTTCTAAAATAGTACCTGAATGGAGATGATAAGTTAAAATACAAGTCTGATAGTGTGCTTCTAAAATAGTACCTGAATGGACATGATAAGTTAAAATACAAGTCTGATAGTGTGCTTCTAAAATAGTACCTGAATGGACATGATAAGTTAAAATACAAGTCTGATAGTGTGCTTCTAAAATAGTACCTGAATGGAGATGATAAGTTAAAATACAAGTCTGATAGTGTGCTTCTAAAATAGTACCTGAATGGAGATGATAAGTTAAAATAAAAGTCTGATAGTGTGCTTCTAAAATAGTACCTGAATGGAGATGATAAGTTAAAATACAAGTCTGATAGTGTGCTTCTAAAATAGTACCTGAATGGGGATGACAGGTAAAAATATATGTTTGATAGTGTGCTAGTAAAATAGTACCTGAATGGAGATGACAGGTCAAAATATATGTTTGATAGTGTGCTAGTAAAATAGTACCTGAATGGGGATGACAGGTCAAAATATATGTTTGATAGTGTGCTAGTAAAATAGTATCTAAATGGGAATGACAGGTTAAAATATATGTTTGATAGTGTGCTGGTAAATTCTTTGGCTATGAATTAACTGCAGAAAAGAATGAACTGAAAATGTGAACTTCCATTTATACATGTAGAGACATGGATTAATCTGTCTAGTCATCACAGCTCACATGACAATGTATATTTATATCTGTCAATCAGAATACACTAGCCTGTACATGTTATTTATCTACAGTGTACTGAAAAGCAATTGGAATTTTATTCATACTTAAGTGACTAACTTAAAATTTAAAATTAAAATTACTCTGGAAATATCTATTTCCATATTTACAAATGTTCTCAAATATTCTATCAATATATGAGATTTTATGTTTCTTTCCAGATATCAATTTTACTTATTCAAAGTCAGAAAGGTATGGCTAAAGGACTTTAAAATGTATTTTAAAAAATAAGATTTCAAAACACTATCACCCTGATAATAGTATTATTAGACATTCAAAGTTGAGGAGAAAAACCATTTCATTTGTAGCACTATGCCAGTGGAATTTAACAGATGATCACAAAACCAGTCATATTTTAAGTTCCCTTTTAAATTATGCAATGGACAACTGAAAATAGACAATAGAAAATTTCCAGACAAGAATATTTTATTCAGTTAAGTCAAATCTTTATGGAGAGATTTTCATGAAACTAATCATTCAAAAAAATTTAGAATGGCTTTTTTTGAATTATTTCATTCCTGCCATAACAGGTGTCACATGAAAAACAATGTTTAACTACCCCCCTGACATGATCATGTTTTGTAACTTGATTTTTAGTACTCTTAGGATATGATTTTAAAAAAGGATGATAGAAACATTTCTTAACCACCGCTATATACGTCGGCAACATGTATGCAATTTTGTGACAGCAAATTATATCTCTTATTATCTCTACATTATGTTGTTGACATGTAGTCTGTATAAACAGTCCATATAAAACTATAATCCATGAGGCAGTTTATACATCTAATTATCAAAGGCAATTAAACGTTAAGGCAGTCAGAGATTAGGAACCACCATTTCACAGATTGTTTAATAGGCTGAAACTTGATACAGTGATGCCATGTTAAGTCCTTTGAATATTGCTGTGGGAGATTCCATTGGCTTAATTTGTAAATGCAAAGTAAACTAAGTGGAAAAATCAAATACATTTGAAGTTTGGTAAATCAAAGAGATGTCTACTGAAGATGAAGAACACAGTTATTCAACTTCCTTGCCTTGAATTAGAATGTTTAAACCATCTTTAGTAAAGATTATTTATGGGTTTGTCATCAGCTGTAATGTTTCTCTGAAGTTAGATATTACTCCATATATAAAACACAAAACACAAGTGTACAAGTGTGATTCATTTTTGTAGACAAATGTTAAAACTCTCCTGTGATTTCGGGAAGGATCAGCCAACTGCAAAACAAACAAAACACAGCAAAACTAAATTTCTGATCTTTATACAGCAGGGGGGTGGGCCATTTTATTATCTGCACATACTGCAAATATGATATTGATACTAGTCACTCTAGTGTCAATGTGTTGTGTGCATTGACTTAGCAACACCACTTAGCATGTCTGACACTCTCTCAGAGCAACGCAGAAAACATCATTTTCTATGCGGAGATAAATTTAACTGGATCTTTGGGGAAGTTTGAACAACAGTACCATCTATTCTTTAATGAGTGTAAAGATGAAGACAAGTGACACTTTCTTTATCTCCATACGCTCTATTTATCAGCTGAGATCAGCAAATACTACATGTAATAAAGGCTGCTATATTCCATTTTTTTCTTATTTACTCCGTGTGCGGTTGTGATTATGTGACTCTTGGTACCTGTGTATTTTGTTAACTCTTACATTGCTCTTGGTTCCAAAATAAAGCTGTGCACTCTACTGACTTATCTATTTTTCTCTGTATGCTTGTGAAAATGGACGCTCACAGGTCTACAAAGCACGATTCAAAACTTCGAAATGAGGTGCTACTGCAAGATCGTGGGTATCTCATACATTGATCATGCAACCAATAAAGAGGTCCACAATAAGATCCAAGAAGCCATCGGACCCTACAAAGAGGTCCTGACCACTATGAAAAAATACAAACTGAAGTGGTACAGTGTCTCGTAATCATCTAGACTCGCAAGAACAATCTTGCAAGCACAGTGAGAGGGTGCAGAAGAAGAGGCAGGCAGAAAAGGAGGTGGGAAGACAACATTAAAAGTGGACATGCATGGTGTTTGGAGATTCCCAAAGGGTAGTGGAGAACAGCAAAAGATGGAGAGAATTTGTAGTGAAATCATCTGTGGTACCTCAATGACCTATTGTGTCATAGGATTGATGATGATGATGATGTGTATAGGGATGACAGTGGATAATGCTAAGTCTACCAAATATTTTTTGTTTTTAAGTGTATTAAATGCTTCAAGAAAACAGACATGTTATTTTCTTTTATTAAAAAATGTGCATTTCCAGTAATTTTATACAGGCTCATCTGAAAAGATACCACTAACTTATTCTTAACTGGATGTCGCATTTTGGGGACATGCTGCAGCAAACTGAACCCTCCCTTTGGACCTGAAAACACCTTTTCTTAGCCCCCCCCCCATTATGACTGGTATCCTTCAGCTGAAGACAGGAAACTGCTACCTTTATATGACTGAATCCTTGGTATAGGATATTTAAAGTACCATCTTTACTTGCTTATAAGTCAAATCAAACTGCACATAACAAAGATCATGATCTGCTGTTAGGGTAATGCGCCTGCAGATCAAGGTCCATGTTGTTTGTTCTACTGATTACTCCTAACAAACTGCACAGACCCAGATCTGCCAGTGCACTATGCGATGACAGACCTGGGTCTGTGTAGTCTGCAGTTGAACTTGTCTTATAAGCAAATATGTACAGTAAATATATCTTGCATTATAACACACACCACACACACGCATGCAAGCATGCACACTCACACATGCTTGGCCCTTTGACCTTAGATAAAGGTCACAGTTATACACAATCTGTGTTAAGGCTTTGGTTCAAGTATTTTTTAATTAGTTTATATTCACTAAACCCTCAGATGGATTTCATTCATACTTGGAGCAAATCATTAAGAAGCTAAGACAATTCTGTGAAATGACTGCTTGTGCCTTGGACCTTGGCATCAAGGTGATATGTTTCACACAAATGCTTCAGCTAGAAACAACACATACAGGCCCTGGCTGCTTTGTTGACTGTTGTCAGCAATTATTAAAGTTCATAAGTGATGGTTTTTTAATATATAGGCCCATACATTTTAGTTGTTGTTGTTGTTGTAGGGTTTAACGCCAATTTTCAGCACAAGATAAGCTATACATGGCGGCCAGTATAACTGGTGGAGGAAGAACCCTGGAAAACCCCGGGAAGAACCACCGACCCACGAGAAGCTACTGGCAGGCTTTCTCACGTACCCACGTTAGCCGAGCCTGAGACTCGAACCCACAGAGAGGTGAGATGGCAGTGATCCAGAACGGTGAGCGCTTTAGACCACTCGGCCACTCGGGGCCCCAGAGATTTTAGTAATTTCTTTAGAACCAAATGATTTTTCTGAGGTACAGTAGATGAAGCTGATCAAAAAATATCCTGCTCCATTAGATTTAAATGTGTTCAAAGTTTAGAGGCGATAATGGTTGATCAGTAGACATATAAAGGCGGATTGGTAGGCAGAAAATGGTGGATTTGTAGTCAGATAATGGTGGATTGGTAGTCAGATAATGGCGGATTGGTAGGCAGATAATAGTGGCTTGGTAGATGGATGACAGATTGGTAGACAGATAATGGTGGATTGGTAGGCAGATAATGACAGATTGGTACACAGATAATGGTGGATTTGTATGCATACAGAGGTGGATTGGTAGCCAGATAATGACGGATTGGTAGGCAGATAATGGTGGATTGATAGGCAGATAATGACGGATTGGTATGCAGATAATGGTGGATTTGTATGCAGATAATGGTGGATTGGTAGCCAGATAATGAAGGATTGGTAGGCAGATGATGACGGGTTGGTAGGCAGAAAATGATGGATTGGTAGGCAGATAATGGTGGATTGGTAGGCAGATGACAGATTGGTAGGCAGATAATGGTGGATTAGTAATGATGGATTGGTATGCATATAATGATAGATTAGTAGGCAGATAATGGATTAGTAATGATGGATTGGTATGCATATAATGATGGATTAGTAGGCAGATAATGGTGGATTGGTAGGCAGATAATGACAGATTGGTAGGCAGATAATGGTGGATTGGGTAAGCATATAATGATGGATTAGTAGGCAGATAATGGTGGATTGGTAGGCAGATAACGACGGATTGGTAGCCAGATAATGACAGATAGGTAGGCAGAAAATGGTGGATTGGTAGGCAGATGAAGGATTGGTAGGCAGATAATGGTGGATTAGTAATGATGGATTAGTAGGCAGATAATGGTGGATTGGTAGGCAGATAATGGTGGATTGGTAGGCAGATAAAGACTGTTTTCTTGATTTCTCACTTAACACTGAGATAGCAGTCTTTTCTGTAGTTATCTTAAGCTAATCACAGTTACTGTTTTTTTTTAATCTTTCCCTGTATCTTCCTTATTATCTTTATGTTAAACAATATTATGTATTTTTTTTTCTTTCGTGTAAGTCAATGGATATCACCATTCATCCAAGGTTTGTCAATGGGTCTAATGGTAATCTTTTGGTTGGGAATACGTTTTTTTAAATAAATATTTAAGATTATTTCAGATAACTTATTGTAGACATCATCGGCTATATCAACATCATTCATCAAAGCCCAATTGCCTGTCAGCAAGTCTTGTTCCTGTGTATTTACACTAATGTTAGATTATTTGTATGATAATGTTTTAAAAATTTAACAAATGAAATTTTACCCCATACAAACCATTAGTCACTATAACAAGGAGGACTAACTTTGTAATATTTTATAACATTCATTTTACAAGCAATTTACAACTCAAGGAATGATTGAGTAGTTTATGTGATTATAAATCAATGAATGTTTGAGTACTGTATGCAATTTTAGTAATTTACAAATCAAGGCATGTCTGAGTACTGTATGCAATTCTAGTAATTTACAAATCAAGGCATGTTTGAGTACTGTATGCAATTCTAGTAATTTACAAATCAAGGCATGTTTGAGTACTGTATGTGATTGCAGTGATTTACAAATCAAGGCATGTTTGAGTAGCTATGTGATTGCAAATCAAGGCATATTTGAGCAATGTATGCAATTCTAGTAATTTACAAATCAAGGCATGTTTTAATAGTCTATGTGTTTACAAATCAAGGCACGTTTGAGTAGTTTTTATGTGATTACAAATCAAGGCATATTTGAGTAGAGTATGTGATTACAAATCAAGGCATGTTTTAATAGTTTATGTGCTTACAAATCAAGGCTTGTTTTAATAGTTTATGTGATTACAAATCAAGGCATGTTTGAGTAGTTTATGTGATTACAAATCAAGGCATGTTTGAGCAGTTTATGTGATTCTGGTAATTTACAAATCAAGTCATGTTTGAGTAATGTATGCAATTCTAGTAATTTACAAATCAAGTCTTTTTTGAGTAGTTTATGCAATCACAAATCAAGGCTTGTTTGAGTAGTTTATGTGATTACAAATCAAGGCATGTTTGAGTAGTTTGTGATTACCAATCAAGGCATGTTTGAGTAGTTAATGTGATTACAAATTATGGCATGTTTGAGTAGTTTATGTGATTACAAATCAAGGCATGTTTGAGTAGTTTTTATGTGATTACAAATCAAGGCATGTTTGAGTAGTTTATGTGATTACAAATCAAGGCATATTTTAATAGTTTATGTGCTTTCAAATCAAGGCATGTTTTAATAGTTTATGTGATTACAAATCAAGGCATGTTTGAGTAGTTTATGTGATAACAAATCAAGGCATGTTTGAGCAGTTTATGTGATTCTGGTAATTTATATAATCAAGTCATGATATAAAATCAAGTCATGTTTGAGTAATGTATGCAATTCTAGTAATTTACAAATCAAGTCTTGTTTGAGTAGTTATGCAATCACAAATCAAGGCTTGTTTGAGTAGTTTATGTGATTACAAATCAAGGCATGTTTGAGTAGTTTGTGATTACCAATCAAGGCATGTTTGAGTAGTTAATGTGATTACAAATCAAGGCATGTTTGAGTAGTTTATGTGATTACAAATTAAGGCATGTTTGAGTAGTTTATGTGATTACAAATTAAGGCATGTTTGAGTAGTTTATTTGATTAAAAATCAAGGCATGTTTGAGAAGTTTATGTGATTACAAATTAAGGCATGTTTGGGTAGTTTATGTGATTACAAATCAAGGCATGTTTGAGAAGTTTATGTGATTACAAATTAAGGCATGTTTGGGTAGTTTATGTGATTACAAATCAAGGCATGTTTGAATAGTTTTTATGTGATTACAAATCAAGGCATGTTTGAGTAGTTTATGTGATTACAAATCAAGGTATGTTTGAGAAGTTTATGTGATTACAAATTATGGCATGTTTGAGAAGTTTATGTGATTACAAATCAAGGCATGTTTGAGAAGTTTATGTGATTACAAATCAAGGCATGTTTGAGAAGTTTATGTGATTACAAATTAAGGCATGTTTGAGTAGTTTATGTGATTACAAATCAAGGCATGTTTGAGAAGTTTATGTGATTACAAATCAAGGCATGTTTGAGAAGTTTATGTGATTACAAATTAAGGCATGTTTGAGTAGTTTATTTGATTACAAATCAAGGCATGTTTGAGAAGTTTATGTGATACAAATTAAGGCATGTTTGGGTAGTTTATGTGATTACAAATTAAGGCATGTTTGAGAAGTTTATGTGATTACAAATCAAGGCATGTTTGGGTAGTTTATGTGATTACAAATCAAGGCATGTTTGAATAGTTTTTATGTGATTACAAATCAAGGCATGTTTGAGAAGTTTATGTGATTACAAATTAAGGCATGTTTGAGTAGTTTATGTGATTACAAATCAAGGCATGTTTGAGAAGTTTATGTGATTACAAATTAAGGCATGTTTGAGTAGTTTATGTGATTACAAATCAAGGCATGTTTGAGTAGTTTATGTGATTACAAATCAAGGCATGTTTGAGAAGTTTATGTGCTTACAAATCAAGGCATGTTTCAATAGTTTTTATGTGATTACAAATCAAGGCATGTTTGAGTAGTTTATGTGATTACAAATCAAGGCATGTTTGAGAAGTTTATGTGATCACAAATTAAGGCATGTTTTAGTAGTTTATGTGATCACAAATTAAGGCATGTTTGAGTAGTTTATGTGATCACAAATTGTTGGGTGGTGGTGGAAATTGGATTATTGATTTAATTGATGGATTGTACCTTCTTACAAGGTGTCCACTTTATTGGGTTATCATTATCTAGAGGGTGATCACCTTCGGTGTTATTGCCTGGATCGAGTAAATATTAATATAAAGTGTGAAACTTAAAGGTGGAATAGATAGAGATCTGAGCAGATATATAAACAGAATGACACGAGCCCCTGTACATGAAAAATAACAATTTAATCAATTACATAAACAACTGTGATAATGCATTACATTAGGAAGATACACTTCTTTTTGAAATAAATCATTCACAGAATTTCAAACACAAATATACTTATATAAATAGCCGATCTGTTTTAAATGATAGAATTGGTTCATCATAGAATCAAGTGAACAATCGAAGTCATTGCCTCGTACAACTTCATAACCTGCTTATTTCTGGTTCATTCCAACTTCACTGTGGCTGTTCTTCTTGGTCCTTTCCACTTTTCCCTTCTTCAAACTCTCTATTGTCTCGCCTCTTTAGGCCCTCGAACTTTGTGTGGGTAAGTGGATATGTAAGTACGTGATATGTAGGTACTTGGATAAGTCAGTACGTGGATACGTCCAGTAGAGCTATTTCCCCTTGTACTTTCAAG
The DNA here is from genome assembly GCA_016617855.1 of Megalonaias nervosa. Classification (NCBI taxonomy): domain Eukaryota; kingdom Metazoa; phylum Mollusca; class Bivalvia; order Unionida; family Unionidae; genus Megalonaias; species Megalonaias nervosa. The sequence continues at coordinate 28,426 of JAECUM010023140.1, read as the reverse complement.
CTTTGCTCGCTTCTACCGCCAAAATTGTGTCTGTCGACTTTCCAGACATCCGGTCCCTTGGATAATTATTTTGTGAGTGAATTTCTTCTGAATTCAAACTCAGAGTCTCCTGCATTTGTTTTCTCTTGCAGAAAAACGCAGACTGACAAAATTTTGTGATGGGATATATTAAAACCAAGAAGTTTCATGTGGGAACCACTCCCCTCACCTAGCGTAACCAATCCGGATTAAATGTATCTCCCACCTTTTATAACTAGGCGCCAAAATTGTAGTCTGCCTGACCTCTAGATTTCCAAATAACTGTTCCTGGACAATTTCAAAATCTGACATTTCTGATACAAGATCGAAGTTAACCTTTCCTTTCCAGTCTGTCTGACTGTTAAATAAATGAATGCTTAATTAAGAATCACTACCTCTCACAACACAGCCATTAAAAATCCTTGCAGTATGGCAATTTAACACGCACCGGTCCCCATAAATCTAATTAATGATTCACCTGTCCAAATTAATGTGCTCTTTATAGATCGACAGAAATTTTCACCCTTACACAAATTAAGGCATGTTTGAGTAGTTTATGTGACACTAGTAGGTTCCAAGATAATGTTTTGTAAAATTATATTGCGCCATATCTGATTTAGTTGTGATGTTGAGGATGCAGTAAACATGTTACAGTTAAGGTCATCAGTAAGTCAAATATCCATTTTAGTACTGACAGCCACTTCATGGTTGTCTTCAATATGTAGTTGATGCTCAATCATGAATCTGGGTGTTACAGCAAAGACATAGTTGATATTGTTTGGGAATTTTCAAGAAAAGGGCATAAAGTGTTTAAGTATTACAGACTTTCAGAAAGACTCTATAACTTCCAAAACAATGATATGCATGTGCTATATATGCAGATATTTAGTTTGATTCAGGTTGCATCAAATATAATTTAGAATTTTTAGGAAAGAAATATTATTCATGGCTGTAGATTAATATATTTATTACTTGAACAACTGATAATTAGATTATTATATCTTGTAAGAGCAGAGACATCATGTTTGCTCTCTCTCTCTCTCTCTCATTACTTGTACCTGGGACAAAATGTACAATTTTAGTTTTAGTTTGTTCTGATCATTATTGTTCAGATTATTAAACTGATATGTTCCCAGACCATTCTGGTGGCCTAGTGGTTAAAGTGTCCGCCTCGGATGCAGGAAGTCGTGGGTTCGAACCCTGGCAGAGTCATACCAAAGACTTACAAAAATGGTACTAACAGCTGCCTCACTAGATGTTCAGCATTAAGAAGTTAGTGTTAGGACTGGTCAGCCTGGTGTCAGGATAATCAGGATAATGTGACTGGGTTAGACATCATGCTACATGTCTGAGGCATGATGCTCCAGTGCTACGAATCAATATAAACTGCCACACTGCAGACAGCATAGCGATATGACTGAAATTTTTTTAAAGCTACGTTAAAAATCCAAATCTCACACACACACACACACACACACACACACACACACACACACACACACACACACACACACACACACACACACACACACACACACACACACACAAGCCTTGTCACTATAGGTGATGGTATCTATCAGTGGCATAACTTGGGGAGGGCGGGGGGGGGGACAGTGCCAAAATGAGGAAAATACAACTATTCGTTATCTCAGATGCACTCGAAGGGGGCGCCAAGTTTATGTTTTGTCCCAGAGCGCTAAGTAAGGGGGCGCCAAGTTTATGTTTTGTCTCTGGGCGCTAAGTACCCTTGCTACGCCACTGGTATCTATATGGCTTTCAGCCTTCTGCCCGAACCTTTAGAAAGAAATATACATGTACTGATTAATGTATTACATTTTCTTTCCAAGAAATTATTATTATTATTATTATTGTTATTAAATATTTAATTAAATCAGTAAAAACATTAAATACATGTACCACTGAGTCATTAAGTACCTCAAGAAACTGAGTGAACATGATGAACTTTGTATACACAGAAAAATATGAAACTGACACTGAACTTGAAAACTGACATAAATTATGTATAACATTTGATATCTTAATTCATTTTAATTGTAAACAAAACTCTTCACTCATAAAATAGCTTACCAAACACATAAATTAAAACTTACTTTAATCTTTGATCAGGACTTCCATTAGCCAAAGTGCTAATATAAATTTATTTTAAAATATATTGTTATGTACTTTAGAGGAAGTATCAGGTAAAAAGATTGGTTAATACAATTGAAACTATAATTGATTCTCCTAGAACTCAAGCAACAGGACTCATAACCCATAAAAAAATATGCTGTCATGATGACCAAAGCAAACTCATAACATATCAGGTTCCCTGTCACAAACTAGGAAGAAAATGTACATATTTGTTCAATTCAATTATACAAAATATCTAATACTATGTGAACAAGCCTTAAGGTGCAGTTTCATTTACTAGACTATTTATATTGGTTTTCACTCCCATTAACAAATACTTTATTCTGCAGTCATGAAAAGAATGGCTGAGTTGTTAAGGGCATACATCTGATCAATTCACTGTGTTCATTACAGCAAAAATTTCATTGACAGGGAAACACACAAACAAACACTGATGATATTGTTCACACATTTGTAATTGAAACAGGAAACTTAATGTTACCATGATGACACGAGTAAGTTTCCTTTTCCAGCTTTCTGATGTGGAATTGTTACTGTATGTGACTCTGGTGTCAATTTTTAATTATATAAGCATATTTATTTTTTAATTAAACTGAATGGTAACATGAATTTGAATCATTGAATAGGAGGAGTAAAAATGAACTAATTCATATGACAATCAACAAAATCTGGTAAAACTCTTAAAAATGCTTATGCTGGTAATTTTGCTTAAACAAGGAACATGAAGACAGAAAATGCATGTAAGACTGACCTGAGTTTCAGGTCAAACAGTCCCAAAACTTGCAAAGGACTCCATGGTTTACAGGAAATCAATTGTTTTCAAAATTACAGTAATATCTAAATCAAATCTGTCTTGAAAAACTGCCTTACCTGCCAATAAAAAGTGGTCACTCAAGATAGGTGGCCACTCACAATGTGTTTATCTCAGACAACCAGTTCTCAAAGTCAAAATTAGGTTTAAGAAGGAAAAATAGTTGTATTTACTGTACATACATTTTGTTTTGTATACACAGTTCTTGTTAAAATATTAGATGTATTAATGTAAAAAATATTACTCAAAGATATAACTGATTTTCAAATTCACACATAATCTGTTAGCATTATGACATGTGAACTGCAAGTTAACTATAACACTTACTTTCTCATATTTCTGTAGTTAATATATATATATATATATATATATATATATATATATATATATATATATATATATATATATATATATATACACACATACAACAATACTGATGATATATATATGTATAACAATACAGGTTGAAAAAAAATGTGAAATTTGGTTTTATATCTTCACCTTTTTAAAACACCATTATTTAACAAAGTTTGATAGTGCCTGTTATACCAAAGTTATGTATATTACACTTTTCTCAATATATCGCAGTTCTGTAAAGATCACAGTTCTCAATATAATGTAATAACATACATAACAGTCAGTGGTAAAACTTACTTTTCTCAGATTCCTATAGTTAACTAAAAGATAACATTTGCTTTTGTCACATTCCTATGTATGCATGATTGCATTTGGCAGAGTAGAACAAGGTGGAGAACATCTCTCTTATTTTTCATCACATGATTGTTCTCTTACATCACATAGCGTTAAAACAGTATTTTGTGTGGTACAGTGTACATTGCTAATTTGACTTGCTTGTATACATCATCATATACATCATACATCAAGTTAACATCATCTACTATTATTATATCACTTTAATTTCAGTAGTTACTAACTGATCCATGTATTAATTTCATTTCAAAATTTACACCAATTTGTGCAAACCAAACATTGTTCCCTCTCTAAATATGGATGCATAGTAAAACTGAGTCATGCATGAAGATTTCAAACAGGTGCTCACTTGCTTTAGCAGAGGTATCTCAATTCAGGTTTTACTGTATCAGTTTATAGTACTAATGTTTAAACAAACAGTATGATAATTAAACATCAAGTGTAAAACTGCACTTATAGGGCAAATTTCCTTGCAAAATACAATGTAAAAATATTTTAATAACCAAAAGACACAATACTAGTAAAACTTCAAAGACATAATTATTGTAATAAAGGTCAAACAAAGTACACCACTTAAATAGGTAACATTTATCTGACAAAACTTAAAGCTGGGTTTCTGTGTGGGTTAAGCACTTGTAAAAGAACAGGTTTAAGAAGATGCGTTGGAATACAGATTTGAAGCAAAATCACTATTACTGTGCTCAGACTTTTCTCAGTTATGGCTTTCAAGACATGTGATGAGTTTAGAAAAAATTACAAATATGGTTTCCCGGTAAAATTTTCAGTAATCAAACGTTTTGTATTGTGTTGTGACAGTAGCTTCTCTGTATTGACTAGCTACTGACAGGCCCTGTTTTGGTGGCGCTCACCAGTTATTATGTACTTTTGAGAGAGTGATGTATGTAAGGTGAAGTTGTTTGCATTTAAAACATGCACAGTGGTGAGAATGTTGGCATACCTCTATGCTGCTTTCATGTAATGTGGCTGACATTTCTTTGGATATTGTACTTTTGGAAATTGTAAATGATCTTAGCACACTGCTAACTAAAATGACTGCTCCTTTGTGCTCCAAAACTCAACCTGAATTTGTCTAAAGTACACTATCCTTGGCAGCTATTAAAATAGGGAAAATGAATTTTGCCAGACTAGACAATACCAGCTTCTGAAAGTGCAATGAATGAATTACCAAATATATAAAATGTAAAAAAAGTTATCGCTCTTTTTTTTACAATTTACCTCTGAAGTTCGGGAAGTGAAAATGAGCAAGTGGAGCTAGCACTTTTTTGAAAGATGCACATCTGGAGTAAGGTCAAGCTGTATACTCTATAACCCATATTACACCCATCAATCATACACCAAAATAAAGGGATTTAAAGGTTCTTTGAACAATACCTAAGACATACAAAGTCTTTTTTTAAATAGCCAGTATAACTAGTGAGGAAACCAGGGGAAATTTTTTTTCTTTAAAATTCTAACCCTATGCTAAATACGAAACTCTAGAGCGCCACCTGTACTGTTTGTCTTCAATGCAGTTGACTGTATCAGTTTTTCTATACAAAAAGAGTTCCAAAGGTTGGCAACTCTTACAATACTACATATCAATCAGATTTAATTAATGCAGGTTCTTTGGTTATAAAAAAAAAAATCATCCCTGATGGGCTAGTGCAAAAACATGAAAACTAATCTGTAGTATCTTCTATCCTATTTGAATGCTGTATAAAGTCTGTCAACATTATTAAAGTATTTTTTTTTTTAATTCTGTACAAAATTTATCAAGATTATCAAAGCTTTTTTTAATTCTGTATAAAGTCTATCAATTCTACCACAGAATGCTCAGAATCTTCTAATACCACAAGAAAAGACAGATCTACAAACGTTGCTCATATAATAGGATGTTCAGAATCTTATAATGTCAAGCAAAGAAAGGTTTGTGAATTTGGCCCACAGAATGCTCAGATTCTGATAATGCAGTTTGCAAAAAAAAACGTCTTGGAATTTTGCCTGTATACAGGCCCGGCCCTAGGATATGCGGGGCCCAAGGCAGCATGCGGGGGCCCAAGGCAGCAAGCAATGAGCGCGGGGCCCCAAGCAAAAAAAAAAACTGCTTTGCGGAGTTGATTTCTGTTAGCAGCGCGGGGCCCCTGAAAGCGCGGGGCCCAAGGCCGGGCCTGCCTGTATAACAGAATGCTCAGATTCTGCTGATAACAGTAAGCAAGAAAGATTTAGGAATTTGCCCATGTAACAGAATGTTCAACATTTGATAATGCAATAAGAAAAGACAAATTTGGTTATTTTGTCCACAGATTGCTCAAATTCTGCTAATGCAAAAAAGACAGATTTGGTTATTTTGTCCATAGCATGCTCAGAATCTGGTAATGCAATAAGACAGATTTGGGAATTTCTATGATGTCTTACTATCGTCATGCTTTTCAGAGAAAGACTGATTGGAGTTATGATATCCTGCTAATCAGACATTGCTGTGTTGGTACCGTCATGTATCACACAGTTCTAGAGAGAGAAACCTCAGATCTTACAACATGACTGAGGGTGGTCTGTATATGTGCGTGATTGTTTTAAAATGTTGATGCAACCCCTGGGGGCTGGGCTAATGGTGGGTGGTGAGTGGGGTGGCATAAATAAATTGAAATAACTACTTTTGGGGGAATTACAAGACGAATTCAGACATGCCACTGGCTTTGACCTCTGCATAAATCTTTACCTCTGGAGACTTCACCCAAAGGTCACAGATTTGTAAGAGCAGGTGAAACAAAGACTGGGAGTGAAGGATACATGTTTTACCAACACAACGTTTATTTTAGAAAACTTTACATAGCTGTGTATTTTCTACACCTGAACATGAAGTTTATTTCTAATTAATTTGTATTTTGAAAGATGGGTCAGCATTTCTCTCCTATTAAAAGTAAATACACGTACATGTATACAATATCCCATGCATTATTAAATGCTTACCTTAGTTTTATCAACAGACTGAACTCTCCTCGGACACTTAGTAACCATCAGTGAGGCTGGTGTTAAAAGAGAACTCATTCCTAGAAGATTATATTAAATTTCACCTGACACTTTCCACAGTAAATAATGATGTACATGTTCAGCTAAAATGTAACCGCTTTAACCCTGGAGTCAATTTCGGATTGAACATCAGAACAGTCTTGTCCTGTCATATGTTACACTGGAATCAGGGTCACGTACTAATCATCCGAACGGGTTCCAAGTAAGAACACGTGTGGAAAATATCTTTTTCAAAGTAGCAATTTCTTTCATCTTTTCCAATGCGACTCCAAGTGTCAATGTATTATGCACATACACACATTCCAGGTTTTAGAAAAACATGAAATTCTTGCGCACACTCTGAAAATTCGCCTGAACAACTGTAGCATCAACTTTTATTATTACATGTAATTCAATTCAGCCAACTGGCATGTTACTGATAAACACGTACGGTAATCTTCAACAGTTTCCAACAAGATTTTAATCAAAATGTCCAGCTTCAAAATGGCTTTACAAATCACTGTCAACCAAAAAAAATCACCAACAACCAACTCCATGACAATGTTCTTTAAATATTTTCAAGAGGTGATGTGTCTGTATAACAGAAGTAACAGCAAAACACTCAGAGAAATCTGGGCTCAATTCTCAATAATCCCTAAAAACAACTCTAAACAGTCAACGTAACTCTTTTGCAAAACTGACAGAATGGTTCCAAAACATTTGTAGAAGTTTGATTGCCTTCGTTAGAATGTTATGTCCAAGTCTGACCAATACCCGACATATCCTCACCAGCTTTGTGTCGTGAAGCTAAACACACGAAACCCTTGTTTCACAGTAGGAAGCATACTCCGAAAAGTCAAACAATGACGAACATTTTCTGGTACTCATTGCTGCATTAGAAGAAGATAACGAATTATCACCATTTATTTACTTAAATACATTGCTCCCTCTTCCATAGTATCTCCATGGAACAAACTGCTAATTTGGACTTCATCATTCAACACTTACACATAGATCCGAAAGTAAACAGAACAATAACGACGATCCCAGTCAGTGCATAGCTACCAGATAGTGTATTCCCGAACCAGAAAATATCACTTTAAAACGATATTATCTGTTCCAGTCAAACAAGTTTTCACTGTAGACGGCCATTATTTTTAAGTCTAACCCGAACGGACAAATCTACCACTTGTGAAGAATTAGGATTGTTGTGAATATACCATCCACTGTCTTCATTGAAGAACTGCTCTCCGATCACCTAGGAGAAATTGTCTGCACCATGAAACTGACAACAAGCTGTAATCTATTTTCTTAACAAGTGTGAGCCACTGTCATATTACAAATTTAAGTAAACAGGAGGTTTCTTGGTGTGAAGGAGATTGCCAACCTAGTAAGGGTGAATATTGAATATTGGATTTTTATGTCTGCCTGTAATATGGCAAAAGAGGCTCCTTATGAGAGTGACCTCTAAACTGACTGTTTCCTGTTTTAATCATTTAACCATTAAGTCCATGTTATTCTACAGCAAAGAGATTGTAATTGTTCAAGAACTAGACCCAACTTAACCCAAAGTTTCCCAAGGTCAACGAAGCGATGCAAATTGGACCATTAACATTGTAAATTAAGGCAACTTCATGAGCAACTATTTTAATATGTTTTGTGAAGAAATACCATTTACTAATATAAATCACCATAAATTACTTCTCTTATTTCACGTGCTTTAACATAGTATTCATACGATTAAGCAAACGGAGTCGGCGTAAGGAATCGGAAGCAAAGTTCATCACTGACTAAAATTTTTCCATCTCTGGCATTGTGTCCAGGCATTTTATGATGAATAAAACTGAATGATGCTTGACATGTAAAAAAAACCAACCTGTACTTAATTTTCTACAAGGTTCATAATTATAAGAAATCTGTTACCAGGTTCAGTATTTTGTATATACAATTACAAAAGAGAAAACTATCATAGAAAGAAACTTCCTTTCTTCAGACCATTTATTTATTTATATTCATAACGACAATGCAGTTTATGTGCGACTAATAATAAGTACTGATGGCATGACTTCTTTTACATGCACGAAACAATGAAACTTGATACGCCTTAAGTATACAATGAACATTGATACGCCTGAAGTCTATACAGGCCTTCTCTCTCTCTCTCTCTCTCTCTCTCTCTCTCTCTCTCTCTCTCTCTCTCTCTCTCATTTCAACAAGCCATATAAAATACATTTTCTTGTTATCAGCTGGAGGAAATATGGTGTGTACCCCTGTTTAAACGAATATCTTGAGAAACAGACATTTGAAAATGACAACAAAATCTGACAGCCCATGAATATATTGCTGCGTGCGATTAAAATCCGACACTTCTATGTAAACATATGCTACAGAAATCAAAGTCCGCAAGATCAGGATCAATTCCTGCAAATGAAAACACGAAATGCTGAAAATAGATTTGTTTCAAATCAAGTCAGTGTAAAGTTATACGCCTTCACAGAGTTGTGGTGGGAAACTTCAGCTAGGACTATAATAAGTAACAACGAAACAGAATGATACGAAATGTTGCAACCATGTTCAAAATGAACACGACTAACCTATACAAAAGGTACATATAGGACTAGGAAAAAAATGTTCACATCAAACTGCAACAAAATGTGTCCAATAGCTCTTGAGCTGTGCTGATTATATGCAGCAACCCATGTAAAAAAAAAAAAATTAAAAAATAAAAAAAAAAAAATTAAAAAAATAAGAACTTGATTGACTAGGGCCATATATGTGTTAAAACAAGGTTAAACCCACAAAGGGACATTTAAGTCTATGACATCATGTTTACATCAAACTGCACCTGAATCTGTTCATTGGTTCTCAAGCTATCCCATACATGCAACACTCCATGTGAAGATATACGCTAATTATCAAGGGTCATAGCTACCCAAAATGGAGTTGACATAATAAAACCTATAAACAGCACAATGTCTATGGAAAAAGGTACACACCAAGGCGTATCGTATGCGTGATAGTTCCTGAGCTATGCCGGTTCCATGAAGATGATGTAGTGACAATAACACATTAATAGAAAAACGGCAATAACTCAATCAAAATTGAACCTGAGCAGAAGAAACCTTAAGGCACGTCGATATGTAAAAGGCAATCCACCTATATATTGGCATTCAAAATATGTGCAAGAGTTGCAGTGCTATGATAGCTACAAGCAATGTGAATGGATGGACAGTCGGACAGATCGAAAATGTGAGTTCTATTGGACCTATGAATGAAACTTAAAAATGAGCCAACAAGGGCCATAACTTCTGCAAATGGCGTCGAATGCTGGAAATCTAAACCAGTCAAAGTCGCGTCATTATCAAGCTCCACTCCAAATTTGGTTGAAATCCAACAATACTTGTTAAGTTCTGATGTGGAAACCTAAGTTAGGTGTACAGGCAATCAGAGGTCATAACTCCTGTAAATGTCATACAGCAGTGGAAATTGAACAGTCTGGAGATAATCAATATAAAACTTCATGTGCATTTAAAAAAAAAAAAAAAAATCAAACAATCCTTAATAAAATTATGCTACGAAAATGAAAGTTACGACGAGCTGTCTGGGACAAAAACTCCTGTAAGTGACGTTCTGTAAAGACGAAAATCAATTTTGGTTTAAGTCTCACCAATATACAGCTGCATACCAAATTTGGCAGAATCCACCAATTCCAAGTAACGTTAAGTTGCAGAAGCTAACAAGTTAGGAGGATGGGTAACCAGGAACGATAACTCATCTAAATAACTAATAAGAAGGCTCAAAATCGAGCTCACTCGTAGTCCTAATAACACGAAATTCATGCCACATGTGGTTGAAATCCATTAATTCGCAATCAAGTTATCTTTCGGAAAACACTTTTTGACAGACAGACAGACGTGCAATAATATTACTACATTGCTCACCAACTTCGTCAAGCGGGGCCTAATTATATGTAATATGCTTGTCTTAAGTCGATGTTTAAAACTACAAATTGCTAATGGAATACGATTCATCTGCTTCAGCACCAATAACATCACACCTTAATTTGCTAATGTAATGCAGCTATTGGCTTGGTGTTTTAGGGCACTGCAACAAAAGTAAGTAATTTGGCAACAAGGAATTTGGAGTACAGTGCCTTGCCCATGGACACACAACGGTAGCACCCCATAAAGGCTGATCCAATGGTATGATTCGAACCTGAACGCTTTTGGTCACATGTTCCGAACATTAACCACTGTGCCAACGCGGCTCCAGTCTCCGTTCGTCGCCCCGTACGAAATGCGGGAAGATGCATTATACCTCCGCGAGTTCGCAACGTGGAATGTAATGCAGGGCTTTTTAATTTAAATAAATTTTGCGAAAAATAAAAATAGACAGCTGCGTGTCTTGTCAGAAACGAAAGGTTTGGACGAGGCGATAGTTTGTTTTGCCAGCTGATTAGATACTTAAAATATCATTAGGAGGAGAAACAGACGATCTTGTCCAAACTAACTTTACACATTTTCACAAAGACTGAAATAAACTTGGAAGTATTTGATGATAAGCATTCACAAACTGTTCAGCTAACTGAAACCATTACATAGATTTTTTTTTACACTCTCAAATTGGAACATCACGGACGATCTTACAGTATTGAGGCAACATATACTGTTATTCGAAGAAAAACAAATCTCATCATCTTTCTTTGATTTGAGATCTATTTATTCGATAATGGTATAATGGTAAAAAAAAACAGTTAAAAGGAACTTAAAGCTTGTCAGATAAAGCGTACCTTCATCAAAGTGATAGTTTAGAATGACCTGAGTAGGTACCCAAGTTTTTGTTGTAATGTTTCGATTTTTGGTTTGTTGCCTTTTCCGATAGTTGTAATGACATCTCGAGTCACAAACATGAAAACCTGGTTGGAATATTCTTGATTTAAAAGTACTAACTCAGTAACAATTAACTAACCTCCCTTGAAGTCCTCTACTATCCAAAGTATAAAATGTACACGTTCTCGTCGTGACATACGTGTACACAACTGATACACATGCAAATTATATATATATATATATATATATATATATATATATATATATATATATATATATATATATATATATATATATATATATATATATACACACACACACACACACACAGAGCTTATGCAAAGTAAATAAATATACAAATTAAATACATATACAAATTAATCAAGGAAATTCAATGTTTCAACTTATAACATGCATGGCAAAATAAGTAAAAAATAAAAATAAAGCACATGTACAATTTAAAACAAGAATTACGGTCAAGTTAAAGTATTTGACATAGCATCTGTGTGTATAATAGTAATTTTATTTACTCATATTCTGTGGTATCTAGGATGATTTTTCTGACTTTTCAATAACAGTGATCTTTTGCAGCAAGACATGGATCAAACTTTGCTCATTTTAACTTTTTGGGAGAATAACTGCTTTGTACAATGAATATAATATTTCATAGTGATCACCCCACCCCACCCCTATAAAAACCAAAAAGAAAACCCAACCATATCAACTAAAGCTGATTTTCTTGCACGTAATAAGACAAATTTTCTAAACAAAACCAACGGTTCTATCTTTTTCACTTGGTATGAAAGTGAATTCCAGAACGATAACTACAGAAAACATCAGTGGATAAAACTATTTTGCTTGCTATGATACTGTCAGGCAGGATGAATAATAGTAAATTATTTTTAATTTTAAGGATAATTTGATCCAAAAGATGAAAAACATTGACCATATTAAACACAGACAAAATTTAAATTTAACCCACTTTTTATGAATTAAACAACAGGTAACCTATATTTTGTACACTTGATATTTCAGATGTAATGGTATGATATATTTGTCTATGAGGTTGAATAAAACTTGACAGCCTGGTGAAAAGGTGCTCAAGTTTGGGACTGAACCTCAATGACAGCCGTGCAAATCCAGCGTGCTGCCTACAGAAAAAAACTGACAGCCCTCCGCCCCTAACCTAGTTGAAACTATTGATTTCTGTCCAACACATTTCATGCCATCAAGCTCCTCATATGGACCTGTGATGACAGCTTCCTGCTAGGCAATTAAGACCCATAGAAAATATGTATCCCTCTGAATGAAGAATCGAGTAGATTAATCTGACAGACTGCCATCAAATTATGAAGTCTTTCCTAACATTATATATATATATATATATATATATATATATATATATATATATATATATATATATGCCAGTCTAACACTGCAAGTCACTGCAAATACAGTAAAACAATATTTAAAATAACTCACTGACCTGACTGACACACGAACGTGCTATTGTCATTGTTCATTACTGAAATGCTGTATTTAATGCTGGCGTATCGTTAATTATTATGCATCTTTTAAGCGCGTCTATAACCAAGTCTGCAGTGATAGCTTTCGAAATTACAGAATTTATGAAAATCAACGATATTTTAATTTCCTAGCAATTAAAGTTGCTCTGGTTAAATTTCAAGTATCTCAATGAATTTTAAATTTTTGCTCAATATTTTCATGTAGAATTATCCAGTGTCACGTGACACTGTTCAACGATTATGTTTTCAACTGTCGAATCCGTCTTATCCGTTCAAATATATATTTTACTCGAAAGTAGCCATTAGGAACGACAAAGCGTAACTGTTCTTTGATACTGATATACCGATTTCAAGTTGTTTACCCATTATAAAACAAATTAAGAATTAAACCTTGTTTAAGCCCAAATAATGAAAACACTGCATAAATCTTCCAAACTGGCAAACTCGGCAAAACCCCATCTAATTGCTGCCACACAAATTCAATAGATATATAAATGGTAGCATGGCTGTGAAGAAACGGCGCCGTGAATAAACCGCGCTGTTAAAATATAACGGCAGCACTCTGATTTATAGTGTGTTTTTGAACACCTGGTTGCGTAGAACGGAAACTAAGAAACATGCCTTTGGTGCAAAGCTTGATTACATAAATTTTCGAAACTGATAGACACTGAAATCCCTGCAACTGACAACAGCACTTTACCCAATGTTATGCATATGGGTCGTCATTGCCTCTGAATAGGAATTAATTTGTTACTGCTAAAAACCATCTTGTCCATGATGTGTAATCCATGGTCTGTAATTTAGGCAGTACATTTCGAGAACTATTCCAACAAAACCTCCAGATATTAATATGACTTTAGTTCAAAGCTTTACTTACATGATTTTTTTTGTCAGAAAATAATGTTCTTTTGTAGCATAGATAGTGAACCAATCTGAATTCTAAGAAAACTAAAAGATTTAAGGAACAACTAAAAGATGATACTCTGGTGATGAAATTAGGACCCTAACAAGTCCTGCCATTAGAAGACTATCCACAAATTTAATTCTGGGGATAATAATAATAATAATAATAATAATGATAACCACAATGAATATGCAGATACATGACAATGCAAAAATGAAATAATGAAGCAAATAAAACGCGTTGAGAAAAACAAAGAAAACATAACAGTTACTGTTCAACTCCAACTTAATGGCTATAGATGAGAATGAAACATCGTGGAACAAGGGTGAAACATATGTTGTTTAATAAGAAATATTCAACATATTGATGAATATAAGGAATAATTAATAACTAGTTATTTATAGGAATGGACGGGTACCCGGCCCGGCCACCCGGACCCGGCCGGGTTTTGCACTACCCAATAAAAACCTACCCGACCGGATTCCCGGCAAAATTTCCCTACCCGTCCATCCCTAGTTATTTACTTCAGTTGAAGCATGGATCCAACCTCTGAGGAGTTGAGATAGCTATAATATCAAATCAACTAGGGACCGTCATATAATATAAAGTGCTACGTGTAGGCTCGTATAATAATAACAAGAGAAAAGAGTGAAGTCAACAAGCTTTGTATATTTTAACAAAATAATTTATTTCCCTAGAAAACAATGTAAAACTTTGGAAAATATGACTTACGGTTTGTGAATATCATCCAAAATTTAATACTAAGAATGAAAAATACAAGTCCTATCACCAAATAGTTCTATTAGAATCCAGGTTCGAATCTTGACGACGTTCCAATATGGAAGGCGATGACGTCAGATGTGGTCCTTGTACAAAATAGCAACAATTCCTCAACTGAATCACAGTTTATGTTTCCGAATAATTCCAGAATAAATTTCCACTGAATTTCTTTCTCCCAGAATTTATAAAACAGTACACTCGTTTGGTTTTCTAGAGAATAAATTATTAAATTCCAAAAACAAATGAACTTCAAAAACAATCTGGTTTCAACAATAAAAACCTATCCAGCCTTCAAGGTTTCAGAAATACAACTGACTGACGAGCGCTCAGGAAGGGTATTATATCCACCCAAATTATCATCCCGTTCTCGCGAGATAGATTACGTGGTCTCTTAACACTTGAACAACGCAATAAGAAAAATGTAATTTGTTACGTAGCAAGAACCCCTATCTACTCTCACTCTGAAATAAATTTAAAAATAAAACATTGTTTATTCAGACTAGACGAAATGACCTTGGCAATAGCCAATCATCTTCGCGTAGCGCTTGCACTACCACGGACCAAGGTGAACTAAAAATATTGCTCATGTAACACGTTTTACGTCTTAGATAAACAGAATTACTGAAAAAGAATTTCGAATCTCGTGAAAATAATCATTACAATGAAATGTAATGAAACAAAAGTAAAATAAAAAGAATTTTAAAACTAACACACAAGCAATTTAATTACATATACGTAACAAAAGACACCTTATTGATGCAAAAGTGTTAAATATAATCGCAATTTTCATCTTTCAACGCCAAACATGTTATAGTTTATAAGAGAAGCTATCATTTTTGGTTTCAAGTGCACAATATGTATTTCATCTCCTCGTTTTGAAACTATATGGATAGGACATTCATAATAAACACTTAAGATGATATGGATGTTTGTATTGGGCTAATCATATATTTCCATCGCGGAAGACACGATCTTATATGTGGTTTACTGGACAAAGGCAATGTTTTCCTTTCCAATTGGGCACATAAAAAATAATGGCAACCCAGGTATGAGTGGTAAATAGCTCAATTTACATTTGCTTTTACATAGATCAAGGCTTTTAAGTTTAAAAATTTTAATGCATTTATCGATAAACGTATTTACACAAGTTTCTACATCGATTACACTTAACTTCCTCTTGTTGAGGACAAAAAGTAAACAAATGTAAGAGATACATACATTACTGGTGTTCCTTCAATAATTTACGATGAAGCAAAAAAATAAAAAATAAATAAAAAAATAAAATAAACAAATAAAAAAAATCAAAGCAAATGTTATTTTACCCACCTAATTACCCAAATGATTTATTCATTAGCTTCTGTAATGATGTTGACTCTATGATACCTTCAAATGACTGAAACCATTTTAAAAAAACGCACTCAGTTAATGGCCTGGCTATTTGTGTGTGTCTGCGTCTGTGTGTGTGTGTTTGTGTGATTTGGATTTTTAACGTAGCTTTAACGCATTTTCAGTCATATCGCTACGATGTCTACAGTGTGGCAGTTTATTGTGATGTCTTGCACTAGGGCATCATGCTGGTGACATGTAGCATCACGTCCCACCCAGTCACATTATCCTGACACCGGACCGACCAGTCCTAACACTAACCTCTTAATGCTGAGCGCCAAGTGAGGCAGCTGTTAGTACCATTTTGATATCTTTGGTATGACTCGGCGGGGATTCGAACCCGGGACCTCCCGCATCCGAGACGGACGCTCTAACCACTTAGGCCACCGAAGCGGTCGGATGCTGGTACAAGTGTTCTAGGTAGACAAGACCATCTGCTTCTGTGGCAGGCTTGACTTTGGCTGTGTGGGGTTTAAAGCCATTTTTCAGCACATTATATGTTATATATGGCGGCCAGTACATTTAGTGGAAGAAGAACCCAACAAGACCATGGGAGGAACCACCGACTCACTGGCTTCCAAGCTTCTTGCAAGCTAACTCACATACCCAAGTTGGTCGAGCAGAGACTCGAACTCACGCGGACAGTCATCAAAAGTGAGAGATCTGTACAGGCGTGCGCCCTAGACCGCTTGGCTGTGTTGGGCGCTCAGGATGGCAGTCCGCGACAAAATAAAACTTGCGCGCTTTGTGGTGTATGCACTATCATTTAAGAATCATCTCCAGTCCTAAGTGGAAATCCGACAGACACTTCATGTTTTAGTGACCTCTGGAATTCCCGGTCGGTTGATTTTTAGTAGCCTATCTGATAAAGCGTTGCATTTCGTGTTAGGAGAGTTTTTAGTAACGTTATGCTTCAAATGACTTGTGTCACTTTCAGAAATTTTAAAGCTGTGATTTGATTTGTGAACTACAAGGTCAACAGAACGTGGCCTCTTAACGGTGTCTATCATATCTCCACGTAGGACTGCAGAGATCTGATTTTAATGACTGGGTGGGTGTATGGACATTGCATGGAAAATATTCTTTATAATTGTGTACAATCAATCAAAGACGTAAACATGGAAAAGCATTAAATTTACAGTGGCTATAAAATTAAAGCACTTTTCTGCTATTTGGAACTTGAATAAGAGCCCTGGTATTTTCATGATATGCGCTAAACGTATAATAAGCTTGTTTTATTATTATCAGAAAATAATTTTGACCAGTCTCTAAAATAATGCAAATACACAGCTATAACTATTGCCATTAATATTTTAAAAATTTCTCTTCAGTAGGCATGCCCCCTGTTACATGTGGGTGTATTGTGTACTTTTGGACCGGAACAATGAGATTAAGAATCTGCGGCAAACATAACATAAAATGCAAATTCAAGACCTGAATGGACCTTTGTAGTGGGTTTCCAAGAGCAGTTAGACTGTCATAAAACTCATTCCAGAGTGCATTTAGATTGTCAGAAAACTAAATACAGTACTTGTTGATTTATATCAGTCAATCAATGTATTCCAATCGAATCTTATTTGGATGGATTCCAAACTATTAATTTCAGTAATTGTGTATTTCGAACTTTTCCAATTTCTAGATTATTATTATTAAACTCAAAGACCTTTAGAATGTCACTTACTGTATCAGTAAGCAGATATTCACAATTTCTGATGAACTAAAAATGTGTTCGTGGGACAGAAACGCCCAACAATTCACCTGATATGAACAAAATGCAAACCTTAACCAAGGTGTGAAAGACGGATGAACTGACATATATGAAGATAATATGCCCATGCACTATGCCACTGCATGTCGTTGTGGGGCATAAAGAATCTAAATACTGAGATCGCATACTATTGGAAATCTCACCACGATGAATACGAAGTTATACCGATTGATATGAATTCTCGTACCAATCATTCGAACTCTTTGTACAAAAAAGTGCATAGGTCTACTGCGTGTGTATGTATGTATGTATGTATGTATGTATGTATGTATGTATGTA
Organism: Megalonaias nervosa; assembly: GCA_016617855.1. NCBI lineage: Eukaryota > Metazoa > Mollusca > Bivalvia > Unionida > Unionidae > Megalonaias > Megalonaias nervosa. The sequence continues at coordinate 10,254 of JAECUM010023140.1, read as the reverse complement.
TGTAAGATTACGTCAACAACGGCATATAACCACTGAGTACGAAGACACTTCTGTAATGACACAAAACAAGAAAAGCCAGATTACTTCAAATTTTGCTTGGGGACATTATATTTTTAATTTTGTCTTAACAATAATCTATAAATATTTCATTAAGAAAAATCTCAACACAATTATTACATCCCTAGTACTAAAAATTGCATTTTTTTACACTTTCCACAAATTTGACCCCAAAATGGTAACAAACACTTTCATCAAATAACTGTAATTTTATTAGTTGGTGCATATATTATCATGGTGTTTTGGCTTTTGAAGTGATACTCATGTCTTTGAAGTCTTGCGAGTATTTGGTGTCTACTTTAATACAAAAAAAATTATGATATGTAAGAGACTTTGCCAGGTATGGAAGATTTCTTAATTATAAAAAAATAAAAATAAATTTTATCTTCATTATAATATGGTCTGTTTGAACGTTAATGGAAATTGCATATATTCATGGAATCAATCGTGTGCATAGACCGTGAATCTTGAGACAATACCTTACTATAAGAAACAAAACATGGACAAAATTATATTTTACACCTTAATGCAAGAAAAGACAAAGACTGCAATATGATAATGCCCCCCCCCCCCATCCGCATTAAAAAGTAGCATCTGAAAGTGGGCAAAAGATTCATTAACATTTAATGTCATTTTTTTTTTCCGAATTAAAATTTAAAATGAAACTTTATATTCACTTTTTTGTTGACAGTAAATGACATTTTTAAAATCAGTACACGTTTTAATTGTGAACAGTAAAGTACATTTTTAAATCTATAGACATGATTTGATTGTGAACAATAAATTACATTTTTAAATCTATATACATGATTTGATTGTGAATAGTAAATTACATTTTTAAATCTGTAGACATGATTTGATTGTCAATAGTAAATTAGATTGTTAAACCTGTAGACGTGATTTAATGAAATGCAGTTGAATACCGTATAGCGGGATCTTTCAGTGGTGGAGAAATTTTAGCGATTTTGCTGGTCCCCGAATGAGATAATGAAAATAAATCACAAAACAAAATTTACTACCTTAAATACCGTAACCTCTCTAGATCTGCAATCGCTAAAATATAACTAGCCAAATTTAAAAGTAGCTACAAAACTGCCAAATTTTACGTGTGCAATACTGTAATATACAACATAATCGGGTCCTAAAATACAGACATGTGCAACTGCATAATAAACAATGCATATTGTGGTTACAAATTGAATACCACTATGTCTGAATTTTAGCGCATCAGTTGGCCCTACTGAAACTGCATTTTTAAAGACCGCACTACTGTTTTTCAAAAGCTTTACAAGTTCATGCATGGCTTTTGTACTTTTACATCAAATTTTATGTAAACATTGAAGGAGAAAAGCAAATATTTGACATATTGGAAGATCTGCACACATGTCAACGTGCCTATTATTAGTTAATCGTCTTCCCAGACAGTGCCATTTTTAATTAACTCTTTGAAAATCTTGAAGATGTCCAACTTGCCAAGAATACTGAAGGAAAATGCCGAAAAAGTATGTGACATTTTTCTGTGATACTGACAAGATAGTCAACTGCGTTGAAATGGAAATGGCATCAAAAAGGCTTTAAAGATCTGTGTCAAAAAATTTTCAAATCCAAATTTTTAAACAAATCCATTTTTAGGTGCAGAATCCACAGGTCTGACATAGTATATAGAATCTATATATTTTCAAGTACTACAAGTAGTTTCAGAAACAAAAATGTTTTGAATCCATTCAGACTATGTGTTAAAATGAGTAAAGCTGCTAAAATGGGAATAGCAATTAAAATTAATTCATGAAAAAGAGAAATCATCCTTCAGGAAAATAAATTCATATTTTTAAAATCCTGCATTGGGTCCTGAAGATACAAAAACTGACGAATTTGAACAAAATGGGGTTAATGGCAACATCATAACATCATGCAGTGTTAGTTCTGTTACGACTCTATAGTTAAACGTTGAATAAAAACCAACAAGTTTTGTAAAATTCAACAAATAATTTATTTCCCTAGAACAAAAAGTGAAAATTTAAAAAGAATACACAGTATTGTGAGTTAAATCGTAAATAGTCCAAAAAGTTATATCACAAGTCAAAATCTATAGACTTCAGCGGTGTTCCAAATAAATTCCAACACTGAATGTACTGATGTGCCTGTAGTCTCGTATGTATTAATTTGCCAATGGCCTGGAATGTGGTGATGTGTGAACAGTCTTGATGTAACACAATATAATCCAAAAAGGTCCTTGAATGAATTCAAAATAAATCCAAAATAATGATTAAGTCCAAAAAGCATTAATGAGCACTTTGTAACTCCATTGAATACTTTAAATAAATAAATCCACCCAAAAACAAAACTGAACACACTAATAAGACTGATTCCACTTCAGATGTTAGGGTAGGAATGGACAATTTTTTAAGTAAATAACATAAACGTAAAAAGCTACAACACAATAATTGAGCCAGGATGTAGGTCATTTTCCTTTCTAAAACATTTTTAAGTTGTCCAAGTGAAAAACTAATGTCCCGAGTTCTGATACAAGCAAACATGTTTACCTCCATTAATAAGGATCTGAATATTTAGTCTACTGTCACACAGAAATAGGAGCTATGTATTATGTTGTTTACAAAATAACTGTTACTAGTCATGTAGACCAATAACTTGATTTGGGACAAAGATCAGTTACAAAATACAGGTATACAAACATCAAATGGTGGAGAAAAGCCAACAAACAATACAAATTAAATATACATAACAGTCTTCCTCGAATTATGACTGGTTATAAGTACAAATCGTCAATGATGAAAATTTACCCCCGACAAGCATGTAAAAATAGTACAGTTCAAATCATAAAGGTTATCAAATGTCAATTCATTGTTATTTCCTATTGATTCTGGTGCAATACACAAGTTTAAGAGACCTCCAAAGAACATTCAGTAGGCATTTAAAGATGATATATTGATCAATATTCAGCAATAAATTTCTCTGGCTGCCATAGGGAGCGTTCTACAGATATTACATACTTCTGAGAGACTGACAGGTGTAAGGTGAAGTTGTTTGCATTTGCAACATACACAATGGACAGAATGTTGGCATACCTCTATGCTAGCACCGTGGCTGAGTTTCTTTCAGTATTGTACTTGTGTAAATTGTACACGATGTCAGCACATAGCTAACTAAAATGGCTGCTCCCATGAGCTCGAAAAATCAGCCTAAATTAGTCTAAAGTACACTATCTTTAGCAGTTATTTAAATTGGGAAAACCAATTTTGCAAGACTAAACAATACAAACTCCTGAAAGTGCAATGAATGCATTACGATATATTTAAAAATTTAGAAATAGTTATCGGGGTTTTTTTTTTAATTTTTTTAAAATTTTTTTTTCGTTTTACAATTTACCTTTAAAGTCCAGGAAGTGAAAATTACGAAACGGAGTTTACAGATCTTTGATGGATGCACATCTAAAGTATGGCCAAGCTGTATAATATATAACCCAAATTAATCCCGTCAATTATACACAAAACAAAGTGAATAAAAGTTCTTTTGACAATACCTAAATTATTCAAGTGGTTTTTTTGTTTTTTTTTAAATAGCCAGGATAACCACTGAGGAAATCCTGGGAAATTCGTTTTCTTCAAAAATCAAACTATGCAAAATACAGAACTTCAAAAGGTCACCACATACTGTTGCGCTATAAACTCCGTTACCTGCAAAGTACGATAGCCGCAACTATCTCTGTACGCCCCTGCGGACTCTCGCGCATCTCGTAATAAGATACTAATGGACCTTGGAGCTGCTACGGCTTGCAGAACTCGTGACCAGAAGGGTGCAGGTTCGAATCCTACCATAAGATCTACACGGGTGGGTAACAGCGGTGCGTCCATGAGAAGGGCACATTACCCAAATATCTCTGCACTAATTAAACTATATGTGTTGCCGTACCATACAACACCAAACAAACAAAACCATGACTGCACTTCTATAGCACGTGCAATATAGTCACTTTTGTACTTCAATACACATGTCTTTCCTTTATTTCTACCAATGGGTGGTCCACCGTTCGTAAATGCCCTATTTCAGGAAAGCTTGGGGTGGAAATATGGTCTAATCTAATCAATGTAATCAATCAACCTGACAGTTTATCTGAAAAATATCAAGTAAGCCTAATATTTAGACTGAAGACTCTCCTCCTCAAACTTTACATAAATTATCTCCACCTAATCTCATGTATTAACGCCACAATAACAATAACCTGATCCTTTTATTTTCTCAATGGACGAAGATTTGAAGTAACGAGCTGGACTCTCTTACCAAAAAAGAAAATAAAGAAATGGACTCTCTTACCAAGATTTGAAGTAAAGAACTGGACTCTCTTACCAAGATTTGAAGTAAAGAACTGGACTCTCTTACCAAGATCTGAAGCAAAGAACTGGACTCTCATACCAAGATTTAAAGTAAGGAACTGGACTCTCAGACTCTCTTACCAAGATCTGAAGTAACAAACTATACTCTCTTACCAAGATCTGAAGTAACAAACTGGACTCTCTTACCCAGATTTGAAGTAAAGAATTGGACTATCTTAACACAATCTGAAGCAAAGAACTGGACTCTCAACACGATTTGAAGTAGAGAACTGGACTCCCTTACCAAGAACTTTATGAGTGATAATATCTGTCACAAATCTACACAAAAGATTATCTTGCAGCCTTAATATTCCAAGACACTGACTCTTTAAATATCTGTAAGAAAACTACATACAATAACAAACTTTACGTCTGCAGCTGTTACTTTGCGTACAAAACACAAAAGTATGAAAGTATGCTTATAATTTTAGTGGTACTCCTTGCTTCTCTGAAGCGATTTTCTAAATTTCAGTTTATCCCACAACAAACCTTTTCATGTCCTTCTTTCACCTCCTCTTCATCTAAGTATTCCTCCTCATCCACCTCCGTTACCTGTTCGAGAAAAGAGTCTCTGAAGATATCTGGACCCGAGTCAACTTCAGAGAGGTCTGTTATGAAAACATTTTCCAAATGAATGTCCTTTTGTGGAGCAGAATCTTCATCCATTGTTCACATACAACTAAAACGGTTCATCCAATACACTGAGAGATCGCCACACTAAAAAAGAACTTCCCACAAGTACAACAGTTAAGAGTCATTCAGCTTCAGATAAAAAAAAAAACGATTCAATTAATTTTTTCAGCCCTGAATTGCTGTAGGGTCATGTTTATGCATATGCCTATCCTATCACAAAGTTGGTGATATATATATATATATGACCGCATTTAAGTTGCTTTTGTGAAGATTTTGAAGCTATCAAACCGTATGACAGTGAATGAATAGGAAGGAAACGTGAGAATAGCTTTCCTATCAACTCCACATCTATTGATTACCGTAGATTTATTGAGCACAAAATAGGCTTAAACACTCGATGAATGATATAAAACATAAACTCTCATAAGTGCTTGCAAACAAAAAGCAATCAGACCTGGTAAGCAGACTGGGACTTAATCATTCTCAAAATGGATTAAGTTAAGATCAAAGACAAGAAAGAAAACCTATATGTATATTTTGTTTCATCGCGCAAGCTTCTTTTTTTATCATGCGTAAATTTATGATCACTAAAACGTTTCTCATTTAATAACACATTCCTCTGCTAAATGATTCATGGATATTTTGAGGAGCAAGTTTTGAAGTATATATGACTGCGGTCTTGGGATACATGTACGCTCCTCCAACTGTGAATTCACTTGAAGTCATGGGTTACCTACTATCATGAATAATTTGGTTGCTGCAAACCACCAGTTTAACACGAGTCTCTTGACGAGACTGACACTCCACTGGGCGAAACGGTTTTCCATGAATTCGAGATAAGACCTTTTCTTCCTTGCAACTACTAAGTGTTAAAACCATCTCTTATATTCTAAAGCGATAAAAAGATTTTCAGATTAGCTGCTGTGGTGGATATACTGGTTGTCAGATTTGCACCATTTTCATTTAGGACAAAATATGGTAGCTTCCGACGCTATCGAGGGTTCTACGGTGGTATTCGAAGTCTTGGGTATTTTTTTCTGCATAGCGCCACCTATCATGTATGTATCTTATATCCTTATATCCACTACATGACCATTTGTTACAAGTTCTGCATCACCTGTTGATTTCGGGAAAATATCGGGATTGCTGACGAATACACTATTTGAAAATACACCCATGAATATTACTATTTACAAATAATGACCGTAACCAATGTTCTCAAATAGACTCTATTATCTTCTTAAAATCGCAATCGCTTACCAAGTCGATTAACCAGTTTGTCGTCTGACAATGCCCAATGCTGTTACGCAGGAGTTAGATCACATGATTACCGTATTTTGTCCTGAACCAAGATATCGTATTTATGCTAGCAAATAACGGTTGTTTTTGGGGGGTGGGGTGGGGGGTAGGTTTGGCAACAGACAAGTATTGACTTTAAAACTTTGTTGTACACGATTTATTACTTTTCATTTGAACAGTTGGAGTTGTTTAAACAGTCTGAGGTCGACATGTACTTTCATGCTCATGATGGTGGTCCATTCTCACCGACAATCCCGGCGCTACTCGCCGCGTTAGAGGTGGTTACAGATGCACTTCTTCAATTCTCTGATAGGTTTATGTTGGACGGCACTGCTGGCAGAAATAATGTCGTGGAAGTAGCATCCATTTTTCAAGTTGATTTACACTTTCTGCAACATATACATCAAGTTCCCAACATTAGAACAAGTATATGTCATCCTAAATATATTTATTTCGGAATTACCGGCGATATTAGAGTAACTCCCCTTGCATAACCTGGGATCTACATGGCGTCTGTTTATCGACCGTTTCCCGCAGTCATCTGATTCAAATTGAAAATTCACTTGATTTTAAAATGTAGAACAAAAAACAGCAGACATATATAATATCTGGAAGGTCAGTGTCTTCATTTGCTTATCTGCCGATCGCTAACTTTAAGACCCATGATACTACAGCACTCCAGTATATATTAGAAGTCTTGGTGAAAATTCTGTCATAATGATCATCCATTCAATTCGACTAGCGAAAACAGGATTTTCACGGCAGCCCTCATTGTAGCCACACTGGATGTACGACTGGCACCAGTTTAATTTAGGACCAGCTAGGTATCATAAGAAGTCTAATGGTGAAAATCGCAGGTTGATATAGCCATTTATTTGGGAGTAGAGATAACGATGTTTCAGAAAGCCACCATGGTGGCTATACGGAGAGTTGGCCATTTTCATTTAAGACCAGGAGACACCGTAAGAACTCTTGTGCTGAAAACCCCATATCAAAATGACTATCATTTAACAGGACTAGCTACAACATTTCTAGATGCCATATACTGGACAACATATCAGCACCATTTTAACTTAAGTACAACAAAACATTATAAAATTTTTAACGAAAAATCCATAATGATATGACCATTCATTCGGAGAAGTAGTGATAACAAGATTCTCAAGCTGGCCACTGTGGCAGCCTTATTAGACTCTATCTGCACCATTATCATTTAGGACCAAGTGGACATCATAAGAAGTCTATTGGTGAAAACCCCATGTCAAAATGATTTTCATTTCAGCATCCTTTTCATTTTGGACTAACTAGACCTTGGGATGAATGTGTATGTGTGTGTAAAGTTTCATGGCAATATTCCAAGTAGTTTAGGAGTAGCCGCGAGAACGAACGTGCTAACGGAGGGACGTCTGACGACACAGTCCCATAAATTCTTCTGGTCAATGACTTGTAGAGCTAAAAGCCATACATGACTACTCCTTCTGAACGTAAAATCATATCAGCATACCATAAAGTCGTATTCAGGAGGAGTATTAATAACAAGATTCACAAGATGGCCGCTGTGGTAGCCTTGTTGGAAGTCTATGCGACGTCATTTTCATTTAGGACCAACTAGACACCAGAAGAAGTCTTCCAGTGGAAATAACATCCAGTCAGCAGAAGCAGCGACAATAAGATTCCAAGATGGCTGCTGAGACAGCCATATATTATGTCGAAGTAGCACCAATGTCATTTAGGACCAACTATATCTCGGAATGAATGTCCGTTTAAAAGATTCATGAAGATCCTCCAAGTAGTGTAGGAGTAGTGACAGGGAACTTGTGCTAACGGATGAACGAACGTCAGACGACGAACGACGGATAAAAGGTCGTTTCATAAGATATTTTTAAGCTGGCCGCCGTGGTGTCGATATTGGGAGTCAGATCAGGACCATTTTCGTAACTGACCAAGCAGACATCAAAAAGGAAGTATCCTGGTGAAAAACTCATGTCGACATGACCAGTCAGGAAAAGAAGAGATAACAAGATTTTCAAGTTAGCTATCAGCGAGCCAAATTAAACGTCAGATCGGCATTTCCATTTAGGACCAACTAAACATCATAAGAAATATTTTAATGAAAACTCGATACTGATATGAGCATCCAATGAAGAGTTTGCGACAAAACAATATTCAAACTGGCTGCTGTGGCAGTTATATTGATTTTAAGTAGCTAGTACTAACTTGACCTATATGTGTGTAAAGTTTTATGGCAATTCTCCGGGTAACTGAAAATGTTACTAGTATTCAAGATCAATAAACACAGTATATATAGCACTCTGTGTCTAAAACCACTATACAATTTTTATTGTTGGAAACGTTCTGATTCTCCAAAAGCCATAACATTAAGTAAACAAAATCAAAAGGTATGATAATCTGTATATAACACCAACATGGAAAATCTTGCTAATTTATCGGATTCAAAATAATTCAGAAAAACATGTAGTGCGCCAAAATGTTTTGTCTCGTGTAATGTATATTTATAGTGTGTGCGTAATTTTTGTCCATGACTGCGAGCTAATGTTCATTTGTGGATAACATGTTTACATAGTTAACTTTTGTCCAAGATTGTAAGTTGTAAATAAGATATTCTAGAAACAATATGATGGAAATTTCCAATTAGAAACGACTCACTTCTAGGAAATTCCAGAATATTCTTTTGTGTCTGTATAAACAGTGGCATTCTAAATAGGTATTCATTCCTGTTTCATCCCTGTTTTATGATTAGTCTCTGGAAAAATTTGTAATTGTGTTCTGATATAATTCGAGCAGGAATTATTTAAATCAATCATTGGAATTACTAACGTGCAGGAGAGGAATTATTTAAATATTCATATGAATTACAAAGTGCTCATTCACTACTTAGACTTAAACATACTACAGAATTGGATTATAAAGGATTAATTCAAAGAAACTGGATTACATCATTGTGGCACATCAGGAAATTCAGGACTATTGGAATTCATTCGGAACATCAAAACACTCAGGACTATTGGAATTCACGCGGAACATTCTATACTTCTGGACACGTGATAGGACATTTATGATTATTTGGGTTTTAATTCACAGTAATGTAAGCGTTTTCTTAAATTTACACCTTGTAACTTAAAAAAATAAATATCTTGCTGATTTTACTTAAACTGCTGGTTTTATATTTTTGTTACTAATTTTAACACCTAGATTCGTAGCACTCTTCAAAAAAGTGTTTGAACTTTTCCCTTTAATGCATGTACTAACACGATGAAGACATGAGAGCTAGGTTAAAGTGGTGCGTTATACAGTTAGAAGCGTGATGATAAATGGCTATAGTATTGTTTGGTGGTTATCTAGTAGTCTCATTTAGGATTAAGGGCATACCTAAGTTTCTTGGTGATCAACGCCATGTCTACACTAATGAACCAAATGACATATTGTTCCCTAACAGCTTATGCTGCGGCATGTTCTTTAATCATACTAAAGACCGACACAGTTTTGGGCCAACAGGTCATTTTGGGATTAATCAACATCTCATCAGCATGCAATGTCGAAGACCCAACACACTTGTGGAATTATTGATTTATCTGAGATTCTCATGAATTACCAACTGCCTGGCACTTAAAATATCCGATGTGTCAAGCGAGTTGTAAGTATGCAATACACACAACGTGAAGTGAGCATTTTGCACATATGCATGTGCTGTGCAGCTGCCATTTAAGCACACCCACTATATTTTGTAATATCTAGGTGTTGTAAGTGTAGCATGGCCCAGACCACACAGTGCACATCGATTTAACTGATTTATTTGCCGTGAAGTTACAACCTGCTGTAAGTCCTTGGAGACAAACTTTACTGTATAAAGTAT
>JAECUM010023139.1:0-37088 GCA_016617855.1 Megalonaias nervosa | reverse complement strand
CTGTCTTTGTATTTCTACTCATCTGTTGTATCCGTTCTCTCTCCTATTTCTCCCAGTTTCTTCTCCTCTTCCTTCCCGACCTTCCTCTAAATTCCTTCTCCTCCTCCTCGACTTTCTCTAGACTGCTTCTACTCCTCCTCCACTTTTTCTCCCACGACTACACTTCTGTCGACTTCGATTGTCTCGGCTACAGTCTCAATTCCGTCCCCAACTCTTGAAGACTTGGGACCCAATGGAACCGGAAGTTCTCTGTCCCCTAAAAAAGCTTCCTTTTCGAAGCTTTGTCTTTTCTTAGAATCTACCTCTAAGTTTTGCCGCAAATTAAAAGACCCGCATATGAAAATGTGCTTTGCTAAGTATACAATTTTTATTTATGTTTTTCGGGTAGGCTACTATTTACACATCTGGGTTCTTCAAGCATGACAGGAATAGTTGTTTAACAAAATTTGACTGGCACAATTGTGCCCTGGAATAAGCATTTTGGCGTAGTTTGAACCTTCCATGAAAGGTGTTCTGCAGATGCGTGTTTAAAATACGGGCTACCTAGAAAACCCCGAATGTCTGATTCCCGGCGTGATTCATTGTTTTCGTTCGGCAAATACTGGCTAGTGATAGTAATGATGACAACAATTATTAAAGTTATGAAGTATATTGGATTATTGGAGCTGGGAAATTGTTAATGGAGATACCCGTGAGTGATTTTGAGCCCGAAAGCGGTATTAAATACGAGTGAGATGTACATGTTGGATGGACAAAAATAGACGGCATGACGGTCAATCTCCCTTTCAGCGGTATTTCGAAATTAACTGTAGAATACTGAGCGTAATTAAAATACAGACAATTTAAAAGTAGAAAGAATTTTTTGTTGTTTTTTTTTTTCAATCAAATTAGCCCTGTGGATCATATACTACAAAATCATATATCCATATCAGGGTTAAGATAAACTGAATAAATAAGGATGAAAAAAAATGAAATTAAGAAGTAAAGATATTTATTTGAATACCTCTGTTTACACAAGCAGACTATGACATTGATGGACTAAACTCCTTATACAGCATTATGGAACATATAAGAAATCTGGCAGGGTAGTCAGTAAACTACTGATTCAAGAAAGTAAGTTTATGTTAGCGAAAAATCCTATTATGGAGCAGATGTATCCAAAAGATAATATCTGTGAGCTCTGGAAAATTGTAAATAACAGCCACAAAAAAATCCATTCCCCAATATCTTAGGCTGACAACCATAGCTATGCAAATGCCCCTTGAGAAGGAAGCACAGAAAAATATTCATACACAGATAAGGAACAGAGTTTGCTCAGAAAGACTTAACAGATTGATACTTATACGACTAGAGATAACATATTTTAAAGATTTTGATTTCGTTAGAGCTCTAAAACAATGTAGTAGGAAGAAAGAGAGACATATATTGAAGTGTTAGGTAAATATTTAACTATGTCCGTTTCCTCCTTCTTTTCTACTCTCCCCTTCTTTCGGTGGCAAAGGGTGAAGTCCCGGCAGCATCTCTCCTTAAATTGTACATGGGGAACAAATTTGGAATTTCTCTTGTTATGCAGAGATACTGAACCAGTGCATGAAGGTGCTGATGGAATAAACAAAATTAACATAGAATCAACAGATTTTAAACCGCTCAAGTTTATCATCTTGTGTAAAACTTTTAAATAAATTATAAAATAGGACAGGGTGTTGTCCATAGTTTTCCTTCTTCACTAACAAATAGAAGTACCTATAGCAGCAGCACTCTTTAGCATCTGCAGGAAGTACAATGTGATAGATTTTGTTGGTATTCATCCATATTCCCAAGCCCAGATTTGTTCTAGACGAGATTTTCTTTGCACAAGGAAACTGTATTATTTCTTCTATTTTGAAGATAACATCGTAATGTCTTCCAAGTTTAAGTGAGACATGAAATTTGTAATAAGATGTTTTCAAAGCATTCATGCTGTACAAAAGGAAGGGCCTGGTGGCTAAAGTGAGTTAAATGGAGCCACTGTTAAATGGCTAAAACGTTGAATAAAACTCACTGACAACCAACAAGTAGTCTGTTTGAAAGTATTTTTGTTATCTTGTCATCGACAAGAGTTGCATATAAATATATGATATTTGTATGTATATCTGTAATCTGCATACTGGAAATAGGACCAGTATGTCAACATACATAAACGGACACCACCTACCCTCCAAAGACGGAAAAAACTCTCAAGTTCATATGTGTATCGATATGTATCGTACTGCAGGCTGTGTATCGTAAATCGTATCGATACGCGGCAAAGGTGTATCGTTTCACCCCTAGTTACAACTATATCAGTTTATTCGATCAGACGGCAGGTAGATTTGGATATCAGCGTAACGATGTAAAATTATGAAATTTCTTAATGAGAGACCATTCAATATCAGGTGAGGGTTTCCATAAATTCCGGAACCCTCGCCCCAGGCTAAAACAAATACACACACACAAACGTATAGATTTATTCTTGCGCACGTTTATTGGGTATCGTGCACACTTTGAGCACACAGACATATAGACTTTTGCTTTGGTGCCCTTTCGAGGAAGATCAGGGTCCTTTTAAAAATATTTAATCTCCCCCAACACTTGACCTGCTCCGGCTTTATAACATGGCAGGGGGATCCGACCTGCTGTACCGAGACGGTGATTTAACGATTAAAGAGGAACATTTCTCCATTGTCTGTAGATAAAGTTATATCGGGAAATGATACTGAATGACTTTTGAAACCAGTCTTTTTAACGCGCTCACACGTAATCTTTATTAAAAACGTTTGTAACAGACGACAGTCGAATACTGTTGCAAAATTATACAATACGTAGATCGGATTCTTTGGCGGAAATTTAATTACATTCTCTCTCAGTTTTTGTCAGTATATTGACATTCGTCATTTTAGATAATTCAGTCGCATTTCATTTACGTTGTTCTATCTTGATTTCTTTTAAGACGAAGAAAGACGCAGCCAATGGGTGTGCATGATAATTCATTCTTAAACGTCATTGGTTTGTTTACGTTTCTGTTTTCAAACTTAGCTATACGTTGTTAGCTGGACCTGATTTGCGCAGCTAGGATTTTCTTAGACGGACCACTCAAATCCTGATCTGACAACGCATCTGTTGTGGCGTGTTGAAACAATGCAGTGGCAGATCCTGAAATATCGTGGGGGTGATAGGTAAGGGAGTTTGTGGGACTGAATCCCTGTTGAGGGCCGAGGGAACAATATTCTCGGAAGCTCCTGCATTTGTATCTTTTCAATGGCAAAATTTTAACCATCTGACTAAAGAAAACGTACTATAGGAAACGTTTTTCGCGCTCATATTTAGGTGGTTTAAGAAGTGAAGGGACAGCCGGCTTCTCCCCACCCCACCCCCGAAAAATTTCCGTCTAAAGTACGCATTTCTTTTTCTCAAGAGTGGGAAATAAAAGAAAATAATTTGTTCGTCATATTCATCAGTCTGTGAGATCAGCAGAAACATAAGTTTGAAAGATTGCTTTGTATCGCTGGTCATCAATTTGCCACCTGTCAACGGTAATACGAAAATGGATGCATAATGAAAATCACTTCTAAAATGTTGGCTTGCTTAACCTTTTTTTAAAAACTGATCTGTTTTCATTGCTAAGGGTCCAGTCAATCCAAAATCACATATAATGTTTAGCTTGATGTGTAAAGCTAAAGGCAAAACATATCCAAAATCACAGAAAATGTTTGGCTGGTGTGCATTTTCTTGCACTGTCTTTAATACCTGTCCCCAAGTAAGAGTATTACATCGAAAAGTAAGTGAAAAAACTACCTGTCAAAAATTGTCAAAAACAAAGAATAAAAAAAAAATAGCTGAATGAATATGAGAAAATTCATCAAATTTAATTTTGAACGTTGAGAACCGCTAAATCCTCCTATTATGAAATACGTAAAGAAACGGATATGTTGGTGGCTAACGTTTCTTCAAGATGACATGATTACTGAGAACACATAGGACTTCCGTACGTAAAGCCCTGCACCACGGATTTACGGCAGGTCGTAAATCGCAAAATATTTCTCAATGTATATCTGCTTTTCACTGACTTTTTCATTTTTGTTTCGAAAAATAAATCTATATTTGCAATTTTTAAAATTATAGAACCAGTTTTCTTTTTCGTTATTTCATAACACACAGAAATTGTAACCATGTCAGTTTAGGTCAATCTCGCCCAGGGTACATAGTTCAACGATACATCTATAAATTTGACGTATGTCTTTGTCAGAGACGGAACAAGACTATTACGGCCCTTCTGCCATATTGGTTTTTATAAGAAATGCCATATAAATTTATGAGAGCAATATTCTTCATATAAATACACAAAACTGCATACATAATTTATTCTGAGTCGGCGCAAAGAACAAGTTTCATATGGCGCAGGGATACATCGAGACCGTTGGGCCAAGCTGAATTCATAATTCATATCAAACGAATAATTTCCCCAACTCAGAATAAAATACGAATGCGGTTTATTATTTATTACATATGACCTCATTTACGCTTTTTTATATTTTAGCTTTGTAGCATGAATGAAATTCAAACCGAAATGGGACTTGCAAAGTTCGATTTACCGCATTTAAAATTTTCACGCGCGAATATCAGAGAAGACATCAAAGTAGTTCCAATCTAGGTGTATGGTATGAAAATTGCTGTCAAACTTGTAGTCTTATTGCTGTGAAAAGATTTTGCTCCTCTCGAGCTTCTGTTGACAAAGTCGAGTCACATGACCAATGCAAGGGAGACTTTGAAAGGTGCGAATGAACAGTAGTCGCATCCGAATGACTGCTATGTACGATTAAAACAGCAGTATGTAGTCACAAAATAAGAAGGTTGGGTTGTGTTATTCCACGTGGATTTACAAGTTGTCAAACATATGATTTGATTCGGAAATAGTCTGCATATATCGCTGAAAGAACCCTTCAACCGACCGTAACTCAGCAGCCGCGAGAAATACTGGTAAGTGTCTAAAATGTACACCGATGTGTTTCGAACACATTTGTCTGTACCGATTGCGCGATTAAATGAACATGTGACATCGCACCCAACAGCTTCCATCAATATCGGAACAGGATTGGGAGCGGATACAGATAAACGGGTAAACCGTGATGTCATATCGATGGCATCATAAAGTAATGATCACGTCGTTTCGAGCTAACAGTTAGCTTTGATTTTACTACCATAAGCTAAAACGTGACTAATTGCTAAATAAATAACTGATATTTGTTTTGCAGTGTAGACACTACTGACTGGATCAATATCCGGATAAAGTCCAACTCTTAGGATAGGAAAAATATTGGATGATCTTTACATTATCTACCGTAGATGTGCGTGCTTCATCGTCACTGCTCTGACGGTCCGCAGGCGTCTGTCAGACATTGGATCTGAAAATTCTATCTTATGATACCATTTGATTCAGAAATAGTCTGCACATGTCATATGATATCGCAATCTTCAGCAGGTCGTGACAATGCAGATTCGAATTTCCACCAGAAAGAGCTGTAAAAGCATGGAAACTATTCTGACGTCCTAGTTTCCGTTTTTGCTTACTTTGGCGTACGACTCAGTTTTCTTAATTACAATAAATGAAATGTACACGCTAAAGCTGGTTTCAAATGGCATCGGTAATGATATCGGCGCTGACATCTAAAATGTATTAATACAAACAGCCTGAAAAGTGAATAACGAGAACTTCTTTTATACGGGCTTCAATTATATTCAAACTTTCGTTCGAAAAATTCAAAACTCTTGTAAATTTTACAGGAAGTTGGCATAACCCCAGAGGCGTTTGAATGTGAATAAAACTTAGGACTTAATTAGAGTACATTTTTCCATTCAGGGTGATTTTGTTTCCTTTTCCAACCAATAAAAGTTTATTATCTCTTCATTATCTTACTTAAATTTAAATCCAACATGTTATACAAGTCTTGAAAAATGTACACTTAAAACTATTCAATATCCTTGACCGAGTCAAAATCAAACGCTTGACACAGTCTTACATCTGATTTCAATAATTCCATGATACAAATTCAGGCTTTTTCTCTGGGTAAAGACGTAATAGGTGTGTAAAACAAAAGAACAGTACAAAATAAATTACGTTAGGACATATACGAAACTGACTTACAGTATCAGCGAAACCAATACTAAGGTATCATAAAACTCGTGCATCAAAAAAGTATTGATCAAGATACCAGGGCGCATGTAATGAAAACGTGCTTGTTTGAATATTGGTTGTTTGCTCTGATATAAATATATATTTTTTTCTTTACTGAATTAACTGATCATGGTAACAAAGGATAAAAATTCATAAATTCTGCCAAAAAGAACACATTGTAAACTAAAATAATTTATATTTTTGCGATCTGAAGAGCATTAGAAGACCTAATTTTGGGGAGAACTAATTTTTTGGAACAGTGATATAATTCTGTACCAAAACAGATTATATCGCAGACTGGAAGACGTATCTAATCCCACGAAGTAGTTTGCAGTAATACTTAATAACAAGGGGACGAACTACATCAATACTTTTGTTCTTAAATCTCTACCATGCTGCCTAACATTGTTGGTATTGTGGTCATAGTCTAGCATCTGCATATAAAGACGACCGTCAAGAATCGATTGAGTCTGGTTTAACGAATATTGACTGTTAATCTTTACCAAAGTTTTCACTTCTTTCCACTTAACACAAACCGCCGAATCGTGCCATAAGGATAAAAGAGTGCAGAATTGTAAAAAAGACGTCATTCAATAAAATCCTGTAATCAAGTCGTCATTCAATTCAATCAAGAAATTTAGTTAAAGGCAAAATGAGGAAATTCACTTTAGTCACGTCTACTGAAACACAGTTTTCGACTTAAGATGAAATATTCGCAAAAGTATTGCGAATATTTGAAATTAATTTCTTTTGCAATGACTCAATTTGTCACTAATGGGTTTTGGTAACTTACAAATAAATAATGAACAAATGTATTGAAGATAAATCGAGATAATTTAAGGCAAATTACAATAGAAGAGTCAAATCTGAGATATTGCAAACATGCCTTGCAAAATGAATTAAACTCTCTGGAAGTGAAATTGACATGCAAAATGGATTCAACTGGAATTGAAACTGACCTTCGTGGAAAAATGGATTCAGGTATCTGGAAGTGACACTGACATGCAAACTGGATGCAACTGTCTGGAAGTGAAACTAACCTTCATTGCAAAATGGATCCGACTCTCTGGAAGTCAAACTGACCTTCGTTGCAAAATGGACTCAACTCTCTGGACACGAACTCACCTTTATTGTTAAATGGATTCAACTCTATATAAGTGAACTGACCTGTATTGTAAAATGGATTCAACTCTCTGGAAGTGAATTGACCTTCATTGCATAACGTCTATGTCATATAACTGAACATCGTAACCCCCGTGTTAACACAGAAACATCAAACTTGTAAGATATTAATAGGACAGAAATACCATCTAATTTTAATCACATACTTTGGTATTAAAAAACAATAAAATAGCTACCTTTATCACTCAAATTCTAGATAAACAGGTTCCTAAGTGTAAGAAGCTGTACTGAACTTTACGGACAAAAATTAGGAAATCTTCCAGATAATTTCCCTCACGGAAAGCGATTAGCTTGGAGACAAATGTTTTCGGATACAGTATATATTCAGATTTATGTAATCCCGATTCTTAAGGAAATTATCCATGCTAAGTATCACCAAGATATCTTACCTTTAGAGATATTTCACCGGAAG
Source organism: Megalonaias nervosa (assembly GCA_016617855.1). NCBI lineage: Eukaryota > Metazoa > Mollusca > Bivalvia > Unionida > Unionidae > Megalonaias > Megalonaias nervosa. The sequence continues at coordinate 29,304 of JAECUM010023139.1, read as the reverse complement.
TTTAGTAACGAAAGTTCGTTTCAGTACTGGCTGAAGTAAACGGAAATCTTTTATGGCTATATTAAGAAGGTAGCAGAATTCCCAGCATGACCAGTCCTGACATTAGCAGCAGCAATTCCCAGCATGACCAGCCCTGACATTAGCAGCAGCAATTCCCAGCATGACCAGCCCTGACATTAGCAGCAGCAATTCCCAGCATGACCAGTCCTGACATTAGCAGCAGCAATTCCCAGCATGACCAGCCCTGACATTAGCAGCAGCAATTCCCAGTGTGACCAGCCCTGACACTGGCAGCAGGAATTCCCAACATGACCAGCCCTGACACTGGCAGCAGGAATTCCCAGTGTGACCAGCCCTGACATTAGCAGCATTAGCAGCAGGAATTCCCAGCATGACCAGCCCTGTCATTAACAGCAGGAATTCCCAGCATGACCAGCCCTGATATTGGCAGCAGGAATTCCCAGCAATACCAGCCCTGACATTTGGTGTAGAAGAGTGTGTTCAAGGGATACCAGTTCAATAAAGGGACTATAAATTCCAAGAGTTATCCGAACATAAACTTCTAGCGCTCCCGTATGCTCTCCATTATGCAAGAGGTTTCGATTTGAATCAGATTTACATCCAATGGACATCTGACACAATTTGAATGAGATTTTCATCCAATGGACATCTGGATTTACATCCAATGGACATTCGACACAATTTGAATCAGATTTATATCCAATGGACATCTGACACAATTTGAATCGTATTTACATCCAATGGACATCTGACACAATTTGAATGAGATTTTCATCCAATGGACATCTGGATTTACATCCAATGGACATTCGACACAATTTGAATCAGATTTATATCCAATGGACATCTGACACAATTTGAATCAGATTTTCATCCAATGGACATCTGTATTTACATCCAATGGACACTCGACACAATTTGAATCAGATTTACATCCAATGGACATCTGACACAATGCAAATTCAGTAGTCCTTCTGTTTTATCTCGAGATACCAAATATAAATGTCTCAATATCAGTCTCAAACGTACTTCCTCTAGAAAGAGCGATTGTTTTTTTTTTTCTTTTCAAAACTACTTATAATCTGCTATTCAAGTTCGACAACTCTGATATTAATCACACGAAATACTTGGCATAATTCAAACGCCTCGCTCCTTCTTTACTTGAATTTTTACATTGATGACTTTGGGCATAACTCCGCCATTGCCGGCCCCAAGCCCCGATGTAAAAGGAAGAGGGTTGGGCGTGGAGCTAGCAACCCGACCCTGTAAAACCCCACTTGCTACAGAAACGCCAACAGAAGAAAAACCAGAAACTGAAAGCCTAAGGGAGGAAGGGTCTTCTTCTTGAAGACTTATGACGCTGTGTAGTGAAAGCCGCGAGCCCACAGAAGCCATAAAGAGAAGGGGTCGACCAAGAAACACCTGGCGACGTGACCTTGAGGCGGACATCACTAAGCTGGGTCACACCTGGAGTCAGCTCGAGGGGATGGCACAGGACAGAAGTCTCTGGCGATTGTTTGGGGGCGGCCTATACCTCGGCAGGAGTGACGGGCAAAACTGAACTGACATTGGGCATGTCTCTGTTTCTTTACACAAACAGATATCATAGAGACTAGTTGCAATTTACCTTTTGGCTCTCGTCATCAAGACTAACATTTGAATTTCTTAGTCGTATTTATTTATTCAGTTAAACATATAAGTTAACCTTTAATTGATAAATAGCAACTTGAGTGAATTGGTTAAATCTAGTCAAGATGAGATGACAAGGACAACAAATATCCTTATATACTTTAGGGCATTCGGCACATTTGGTCGTTTAGCACAATAGGTCATTTCGCTCTTTAGGGATTTGGCACATTAAGTCATTTAGCACAATAGGTCATTTCGCTCTTTAGGCATTTGGCACTATTGGTCATTTGGCACTTTAGAGTATTTAGCACAATGGGTCATTTCGCTATTTTGGGCATTTCGAAATTTAATACATTCTCCACATTTAATTATTTCGCACATAGGAGCATTTCTCATATTAGGGCAGCCCGTATTGTTTATTCAAACATGTTTTTATTTTTCTGTGTGGACATTTATATATCAGTCTGTAATGCCTTGGAAACACAACACTGAAGATTTGTTTAAACAACATAATATAAAGAATTCTAGCCTCAGGACAATGAGTTACGAAAGAATAACAAGTGAGCTCTGTCATGAAATCACGCAGGAGAAAACGTTTGGCCAAAATATTTGGTTCTTGATGAGATACAATAACGGAAAGGAAGCAGGCGCCTTTTATGATTTTGGTGTTGAGGTGTAAGGAGGAGAGGAGGAGGAGTAGGTAACGTTCGAGGAAGATGAGGATAGTGGATATACCATCTATCTATCTATCTATCATATATATATATATATATACTCCTCTATATACCTCACAACATAACCTTATATATATATACTTATAGCGCATATATATATATATATATATATATATATAAAGACCGAATATTGAAACATAGAATTCATAGATTAAAACATTCTTCTCGGTATAATATGTGTAACCTTGCATGACTTCGTAAGTAAAATGATTCATTGCATTTCTTTAACCTACCGTTCCAAGCTGACCTCGACATTAATGGATTAGCTTGATGGATTGAGACGGAATGTTGGCCCAATCTATCTGATGTTTATCAAAATGGTTTTCACTTGCTCATGCCGATATCCCTGTATTGCGATCCTTAATTAGCGTCCCTTGTACAAAAGAGAATTCCAGCTCAAGTGTCAAATATCAATCATCCTTAATATAGTTCATATTTGTATACGAAATTTATTTTTTGCCCCAGACAAGAAACGGCGCCAATGTTGAAATGCCTTGGATTCACCGCTTTCAAAGAAACGTCACTAATTACAGTATCAAACATTAGAGCATCCCTGTTAGATATCCCTTATATATATATATATATATATATATATATATATATATATATATATATATATATATATATATATATATATATATAAGATTCTGTCATTGTCGTTTTACATTTGTTTCATAATAACATTTTCACATTTGTGTAACTTTGTGATATGCTAAGAGAATTTCTCACATTGATATTCCTTGAGACAAATAACATGTAGCTTGATATGGCTCATTCTAATTGATATTTCTTTAGACAAATAACATGTAGCTTGATATGGCTCATTCTAATTGATATTCCTTGAGACAAATAACATGTAGCTTGATATGGCTCATTCTAATTGATATTTCTTTAGACAAATAACATGTAGCTTGATATGGCTCATTCTAATTGATATTTCTTTTGGCAAATAACATGTAGATTGATATGGCTCATTCTAACTAATATTCCTTTAGACAAATAACATGTAGCTTGATATGGCTCATTCTAATTGATATTCCTTTAGACAAATAACAAGTAGCTTGATATGACTCATTCTAATTGATATTTCTTTTGGCAAATAACATGTAGCTTTATATAGTTCGATTTGACAATATTTTACGCTGATATAGTTAGATGTCGTCCTCCATTACTGGCATTGGTCTTCAGATGACAACCAACCGTATGATGGCCGTCCATGATTAGATTCGACTTGTGAAGGATGTTGATCAGTGAAATAACAATTGGAAACAAATCTACAGTATTTCAGAAAATGATAGAGTCGTATTTACGTTGCTGTTGGTATAGGGTTTAACGCCATTTTTCAGCACAAGATAGGCTATACATGGCGGCCAGTATAAATGGAAGAGGAAGAACCAGGGAAAACCCCGGAAAGAACCATCGATCCACGAGAAGCTACCGGCAACCTTTCTCACATACCCACATTGGCCGAGCCCGAGACTCGAACCCACGCAGAGGTGAGTTCGCATTTATGAGGTCTTTGATAGAAATCATCAATGGCTCTTGTCGTACCTTAACAGAAGAACAAGAAGGAAAATTACACGACGACGACGACGACGGCGATGATGATGATGATGATGATGATGATGATGATGATGATGATGATGATGATAATGATGATGATGATGATGACGACGACGATGATGATGAAGACGACTAATACTTATGAGTGATCGAGTTCGAAATGACGATTTACAATTTCTTGTTTATGGTGCTATAATTTCAGTAAAGTTTTTTTCTATAAAAAAACAAAAACAAGGAGACACACTTAAGAAATTACGGAACTACCTTCCTATATACCAAGTGATGGTTGGATGATAAGCAGAAATAAGGAGGGAGATAGGGCCAGGGTAACCTTCAAATCCAAACCAAGCACACACAAAATTTTGACTTTCTAGTAAATTGCAGCCCATGATAGTTGTAATGGAATAATCAATGTGGCAGAAAATGGTCATTATGTTGCTTGAGCGCATGGTCCCGTGTAGTTCACTGTAACGAGAACGCTTACCTTAAGGGAATGGATGGCTGAAAGAAAGAAAGAAAAAACGCACGACGTACCTTAAACGGTTGAGACATAGAGCACATTCTTATTTATTCTGTGTAGTAGTGTTGGTACAGAAGGGAATTGAATAATGACATGTAAGGAATATTTTCTCCGTTATTATTGTAGATACTGCAGAAAATCAGTAGAAGTTATATATCGTGGGAAAACTGATCAAGTGCAGCAACTGGTGCAGACTTGCTAAAATGTAAGATAGGTGTCTTAAAATGAAACAAGGTAAACGACGGCGCGCGCGCGCGCGCGCGCACACACACACACACACACACACACACACACACACACACATATACACACTTGTGGCCAGTATAGTCTACTGGAAAGTATCACCACTGGTTCACTTCCTAATTTTCCCTAAATATATTAGGTCCATAATCGAAAGACCCTAAACCCGACAGGAACAACATTCCTTTTCAAACTCCGGGGAGAAGGATGAACTTTGAGACAGTGATAGGTAATATGGCAGTTAGAAGGTTAATTAAACTTGTCTATCCATTGTACACACAGCTGACGGAAGTTGATGGAAAACCGATAAACTGGACTATAAAGAATCGGATTATCAAAAGCATTTGTCAAGACGTCACCGAAGGTCTAATGGAAAAAAAATGTTCACGAAAAGTTGTTTTTTTTTATGTATGCAACATTGATTATATCTTGAACAGTGTTGGTACCTAGTCAAATCTCAAGACTGGACGCTAATTACAGATTTAAAAAAATAGAAGAGTGTATTAACGTCACGTACTCATAGAACAAAATCCAAATTCGTATCAAATAAATAAAACATAGATACAACCGAAGACATTGGAGTGAAAAAATTACGAATGGAGATACAGTTTAAAGAAATACAATTCTCAATTGAAAGTTGAAAAAAAATTAAATACGTTTATGAACAGATAGCTTGACAAAGCAATAATAATTATTTACTTTGAAAATATTATTTCTGTTCAAAGATAAATTTGCTTGAAATATGTAAATAATCATAGAATACGCGCCTTAAACACTCTTCACGTCAGCAGACTTATTGACAATTAAAACACCATACAAAATGTGAAAATTGAAATATTTACAGTTATTTAAAATGTGAAAACTGAGGTATTCAGAGATCTAAATGGAACAATGGAGTTATTCTTCAAGCCTTTAGCTACAAAAGCTTTAACTTCAAAATTCATCCATTTTGCAGTTTAAATTTTAACTGTCTAATAAGGTAAAAACTGTTTTCGTCAGAAACGAAAAAAAAAAAAAAAAAAATTAAAAAAAAATAGAAAATCGATGCTTTTGAAAGATAAAATAGCCACTGAGGGAATAAATCTTTACATAGTCTTTGATAATAAAAATTATATTCTGTAACAAGTTTAGCTATAGTGCATATTCAAACTGAATCGGTTGAAACTGACATGGTATGTCAATTACTATCATTATGTGATTTCGACTACAAGCAGCTTAAATAAATATCGATACTGATCAAATTTAGTAATAAAAATAATGGTGTCCAATAACATTACCCAAACGACAATTTTAGTATTAAAATGTGGAGTAAAGATCTACAAAGCGGATATTGACTACAGTGGTAAAGACGAAGTAAACAGGAGGGAACTTTTTGCTGTAGAATGACGACATACGCAGTAAGGAGCCTTTAGCAACAGAAGGGCGGTAACGAAGTGAAATTTGTCTTCGACCAATTCTAGACTTATGTCATCTGGCTCACACACACACACACACACACACACACACACTCTCTCTCTCTCTCTCTCTCTCTCTCTCTCTCTCTCTCTCTCTCTCTCTCAGTGCCTTCTTTAGTAGCTGGTGTGAGAATGTTGCCTCACTCAATGTTCACAATAGTAATTTGTGTCGTCTTGGAAAACATACATTAGTAATTTGTGTTGTTTTGTGTTTTGTATATTTAATTTACATTATTTATGAGTTAGGTTTTTTTATCTTTTTTATTTCAGTATATGTTGTTGTAATGTCACATTGTATGCTGGACTTAACCTTGTCCAAAATCAAGTTTATTTTCTACTTGAGCTAGATGATTGATTTTTTAAACGTTTTATTCTGTAAACAACTAATATATAGCAAAAACTTTTCTGTATGTGTATGGGTTTATTATCAGGATCATTATTAATAAAAGTAAATATGCTTATATGGGTCTATGTCTAGGTTACATGATGTACCTGACATTGTCCAGGTTATATATAATAATGTTAGTAACAACCTTTCTAATAATAACTAACATTTTATTTTGTAAACACTAAGAACTTTCTAGCAGGTTATTTAGAAATGTTAATTGTGCCGTTGGGTCAAGTAGAGAACTATATAAGAGAACTATATAATCTTTTCACTGGAAAGAAGGATTATTCATTCTTGCATTAACATCTGGCAGAATCAAGTTATATCACTGTTGTGCAGTATTTTGATTGGGGGAAGTTAATTCAAAATATTCTTCCTGGAAATATAAAATGCTCTAAATTAATATTCTTGGACAGAGAGTCTTGGATTTATAGTGAAATGCAACCAAACGAATATATTCTCGGATTGTATTATTGTGATTCAACAAAAGAATGTTGGCACATCAATACTTTAAAGCCATCACAGGCACATCAACGCTTCAGCGTTGAACTTAATTTGGATTTCTATTAAAATTTCTTCAGAACTTTAAATTATTAGGACTTTTGTCTGTAATTCTAGGATTATTTTGGGATTTAATTTGCAATATCGTAAGTTCTTTTTTTTAAATTTTCACTTTGTCTTCTTGGGAAATAAACTATTTGTTAAATTTTACAAAGTTTGTTGCTTTTCACTCTTTTCTGATATTTATTTCAAGAGCAAAGACTCGCAGCACTTAAAAAATACACTCTGTTGGTGTCTACATCAGTAATTTGTATGTTAATGTTGCCTCAGAAAATACTCTTCGTTAGTGTCTAGATTAATAAGTTATGAATTAGTGGTGCCTCAGAAAACACACTCTGTCAGTGTCTACATTCATACTACGTTAGTGTTGCCTCAGAAAACACACTCTGTCAGTGTCTACATTCATACTACGTTAGTGTTGCTTCAGAAAACACACTCTGTCAGTGTCTACATTCATGCTACGTTAGTGTTACTTCAGAAAATACACTCTGTCAGTGTCTACATTCATACTACGTTAGTGTTACTTCAGAAAATACACTCTGTCAGTGTCTACATTCATACTACGTTAGTGTTACTTCAGAAAATACACTCTGTCAATGTCTAAATTAGTACTACGTTAGTGTTACTTCAGAAAATACACTCTGGCAATGTCTAAATTAGTACTACGTTAGTGTTACTTCAGAAAATACACTCTGTCAATGTCTAAATTAGTACTACGTTAGTGTTACTTCAGAAAATACACTCTGTCAATGTCTAAATTAGTACTACGTTAGTGTTACTTCAGAAAACACTCTCAATCAGTATCTTCATTATTAACCTGTGTGTTAACGTTGCCTCAATACGACATGCTGAAAACGACAAAATTTCATTGACTTATATATTAATAGTGTCCAGCTCGTACTTACACAGGTAAATTTAGTAACATTGAAACCGCCTCCTAGTGACGGCACTAAAAGGTGGTTATTTTGAGTTTAAGGGATGACTGAAATGAGACAGCGGAGTGATCTCAGAATAAAGGAAGAAGCAAATTCAAAGAAAGAGGTTTGCATGCAACAATTGAACGGTATTCAATTGTCATCATCAACCAAATAGATTAAGACATGGATAAACACCAACTCAAGAAGTAGTCGCAATGTATTTAAAGAAAAATTTAAATATACTTCTAAATAAAATTCCCATTAAGCAACAATTTTTTTGGGGGGGGGAGGGGGGTGAAGTAACACCAAAAGTAAGTTTTGCTGGGTTGGGGGTTGGAGCAGAATTTCTTGCTACGCCACTGATTAATTTGAGAAATATTACCGATATGATAAGTTAATACTTTAATAACTCAAGATGAATATATCCTTCATTTCGTCCCTTTGTTTGTAAAGACGCTATTGTTCCCTTATACCTCCTCCTCCATTAAACTGGATCATGAAACAGGGCGAAGGCAATAGAACCAGAAAAGAATGTAAGCAGCAAAGCACTTCTCGTTTTATTTCAACTGTAACTTTTTCGTACTCTCTGGAGTAAACATCGGATTTACAGGGTTTTTAATAAAAGAACATCTGAGCAAGATTATACAAAGATACGTGACCATCAGTCTCAATTGGAACATTCTTTGCCCTTTCTGTTATGTCATAAAAGAAACCTCGGATGTAATTCGGCGCAATTGAGAACTATATTTGGAACTACTTTATTTCACGTGGCACAATATGGTTGTAGACTGAAAAAAGTCACAATCGAACTATTGTCGGCCTTATCTATTGTAACATGATGCTAATCCCCAAACCCATCAATTTACGTGTATTCCTACAACCATATCTAGGGTTATTTCTCGACTTAACGGAAACATCCGAGCTAAGTTCCGATTGCATCAATATTCGCCACAAACATGCGGCTGCCAGAAGATGCGAGCTGAGCGCGCAGTAACCACGCTTTCCGGACCTCTTAAAATAAAATGATAAACACACTGTTGGCACGTTAAAAAAAAAGTCCTGCATGCCATCGAAGTTTTCTTGAAAGAAATTCCAATTAAGCTGTAACTAAAAGGTATCTTTACACCATTGGAGTTTTATTACTCTCGTTACCATGCACAATGACATAGTTACAACTACAACTACCATTTTTACTACTTTATGGTTGCTGTTTAGAAGTGAACCTTATGTTTATTTATCATCTCCTACCATAATGATTATCTAGAACTTATTTGCAAGCCAAAGATATTTCAGCTCATGTTACGGCATTACTTGTTGATAGGAATGAAGATCAAGTTATCTCTAATAAAATTACGTCTTTAAAGAAAACTACAAAACAAGTAAAATCCCAAACAATCCAACATTAACTGTGTTCATCTTAATGAAGAGTTATAAAGTTACAATACCAGAGTTCATGCAATATCTGACTTGAAGTAATAAAACAAACCATCCGTACCATAGGTGATGACATTTAATTTGGGAATGTTCTCCAGTCCGGAAAAGGTGGGTGACTTGCTTTCCATTTTTGACGCAGATATTTCATGCTTACTGGCAATAACGTGTTAAAAGTTACAAGATAGGGAGACTGTTCTGTAGGCCTTCTTGATGATGTTGTTGGGGTTATTTTTTTATTATTTTTTTTTTTTATTTTTTTATTTTTTTTTTTTTGTGGGGGGGAGGGGTTTACATCTTTTATTGCCTAGAAGATCACACTTATGAATGCAAAGCAAAATAATTGGAAACACATTTTTCAACTTACACCTTCATTATAAACATAAAAATAATTAATTAACTATCATGCAAGCAAGAGTTTTAGAAATAGCCAAGACAGAATAAATATATGCGTAAGGAGGTGACGACAAAGCCGTCGCACATAGATTTATTTCTGATTCCATATAGCTGGTAAACTGAATATTCGTATCTCACGCATGTAATTATAAAACATGTGCACTCTCTTTGTTCTACATTTATATTTGATCTTTTAGTTTGGTGGCCAACCCCCACCCCCACTCATCATTTTGTCAGTATATTACTATCGGCCTGAGAAAAAGGAAGAATCTAATGATTTAGTCTTCTGGCTTCGAATTTCTTTATTTTTACATTGAACAATTTGTCTTTTAATTTGCTTATAACTGTACTTCAAAGACTATATATGGATGGAAAAATTATATAAAAATCGTCCAAAGAAAACACACAAAAAACAAAACAACTTTACAATCTCTTGTTTCAGAAAATTTAAGCAAACTTTTGATATATTTAAATTATCCCCAAATAAATTCTTTCGGCCAACTAAGCCTTTCCTAAAAAGGATTAGATAGTTTCAGGTACGTGCTTCAAATACACGTATTTTATTTTGCAATGACGTGACTACATTTTATTAACAAGAGCATTGTATAAGATAGATTATAATCTTACAACGTGGTACAGAGTATAATTTTACTTCTTTTATGTAAAACCCTGGTTCTTTCTTCGGATAGTTGACCTTTCCAATCCTAAATCAATTTATGTTCTAAATGCAAGCCATTCACAATAGCTGATCACGGTTAAAAAAACCCAAACAGAACTCAAGTTATTTTGCGAAAACCAGTTCTCTTCTTTCGTGCCGGTGGTCTTAACCTTTGAGCTATGGACCCTCAAATCAATAGATTTCTTAAATTTCTCGAATGCATGCCATCGTAAAAATTTGGTCATAGTTGGTGGTATAGGACTTTGATTTTATCCGGAACCGATTGGAGTTATCTGAATTTTAACCTTTGAATTTTATTTCAACCCAATAGGCAGTAGGTGTCTTTCATGTCTCAGATGCAAGTCATCTGCAAAATTTCGTTAAGGTATAAGTTATAAAACTTAAGTGGTTCCGTGGACATGGTTCCTCCTTCTCAGTCTCTTTGTCTGTGACAGTTAACTTTTTTCCCCTAAATACTTTGATATATTTCTTATCTCAGGTGCAAGCCATTCACAAAGTCTGCATAAAGTGCGTGATAAAGAACTTACAAGCTCGTGTGATAGCCATTTTTCTTCATAGAGTCATCGTGACCTTCACTTTTAGCATTTTTGTTCCCAAGATCATGAGATGTCTTTCTTTCTTAAATGCAAACCATTTACAAAGTTTGATCGAGGTATCCGGTGTAAAACTAAAGTTGTGTGTGGAAACTGCTTTTCCTTCTTTCAGTCTCTGTGCCTTTGATTTTTGAGACTGGTTTTGTACATTCGTGTTTTACCACTCGATATATTTTTCTGCATTTTCTATGACAGATCTACCTCTGGGACGTTTCTATGACAGATATACCTCTAGAAATTTTCTATGACAGATCTACCTCAAAAATTTCTCAATTATAGATTAACCCGTAAAATATTTCTATGACAGATCTACCTCTAAGAATTCTTTATTACAGAACTGCCTCTAAAACTTTTCTGGGACCGATCCACATCTAAGTCTTTTCTATGACAAATCGACCTCTAAGACTTTATCTATGACAGATCTACATGTAAGACTTCTCTATTACAAATCTACCTCTAAGACTTTTCTATTACAGATCTACCTGTAAGAATTGTCTATTACAGAGCTACCTTTAAGACTTTTCTAGGACCGATCCAGGTCTAAGTCTTTTCAATGACAGATCTACCTCTAAGACTTTTTTATGACAGATCTACAACTAAGACCTCTCTATTACAGATCTACCTCTAAGATTTTTCTATTAAGATCAACCTCTAAGATTTTTCAAATGACAGATCTACCTCTAAGACTTCTTTATGACAGATTTACCTCTAAGACTTCTTTATGACAGATCTACCTCTAAGACTTCTCTATGACAGATCTATCTGTGAGACTTTTCTATTACAGATCTACCTCTAAGACTTCTCTGTGACAGATCTACCTTAAGACATCTCTATGACAGATCTACCTCTAAGACTTCTCTATGACAGATCTAGCTCTAAGACTTCTCTATGACAGATCTAGCTCTAGGACTTCTCTATGACAGATCTACCTCTAAGACTTCTCTATGACAGATCTACCTCTAAGACTTCTATATTACATATCTTCCTCTAAGTAAACTAATATTTGATGTTTGCAATTAAGGTCAGTGTACATTGATACATAAATGTCATCAAATACAATACAAAATAAAATTTATAAAATTTAATAGCTTCCAATTTCTCTACATCACAAGATGCGTGACTGCAAATATCAGCAACCATTACATGTGAAATAAAAGCAGGTATTCCTTCTGCAAAATGAAAAACTTCCATTCAGATCCTTTATTTATATACATAAATTTCAACTGTTCAGAAACCAACATTCAGATTTTGCTAAACTCTTTGATATACGTACATATTTCAGTGATATGGTTACTCATTTTAAAAGTCATATTTTTCTCTGTTCAAGATGGGTGTATGTCTGTATTGAATTTTCCATCAAATTTGTTTTCGAGATAAGCAGCGAGAAAAATAAATCTGTTAAATATTTATTACTTGACAAAACGTTATCATTTTTCTCACGTTTCCTCAGCAATAATAGTGCCTGACTTCAGAAAGGGAAAAGCAAGCAAATTTCGACCCAATTTGTGGAGCCTGCGCAACTGTGGACTACAACGTTCGTGCCTTGACTTAGAATATAAATGCATTTCGGTAAACTCTATTTAATATAGTCTACTATATCTGTATCACAAGATGTATATCTGCATATTTTTTTCCACAAGCGTGAGAAATCATTCATATGTCAAATTTAATTTGAAGGGTTTGGTTTCTCAAAATAATAAAGTGATGTGGGATGTTACTGCGCATCAGATAAGAGGAAGAAATTGTACGAATTCGCCTGATGTAATTTAAATTTATTGTGATTAGATCTTACAAATCTTGTTTTTATTTTATTTAATTGAATTTTACATCATATACAGTGACGTGGAGCAAACTGTTTGTAAGCTTTTTTTTTTTTAATCCGTGAAATTCAGAACAAATTCTGAGACTCGGGCAAGTCTATTAAGTATATAATGGTATTATTACCGATATACCCATGTTTACTTTATTGTAAGTGATTACCACTGGTACAATAATAATGCATCAACAATTCAGTGGCTGGAAGTGGGTCAATGTCAAGGATTCCGTCAAAGAAAAACAAAAATATTTAATGTGTGAATGAAGGAAACACGTCGATTTCCAAGAGTATTTCCATGTTCTAATTGAGTTGATGTGTGCTTACTTGACTTTGTCAGTGTAATGGATAAGTCATTGTGATTTTGAGGAGCGCTTAATGGCGGTGTGTGTCTTGCTATCGTTTCTGACTATCGTTTTTGGCTACACACAACTTTCTGAAATATAAACCTAATCAAGGTAGTTTAAAATCAGTGAGACAAAGTCTCATATAGAATACTTTGTTGACAAATTTTGGTTTTTGGCTTCAAAAAGGTTCATTTATTTGTACAGCAAGTGGTATTAATTTACTTTCCGAAACTGTTTCTTAATTATTGTAATTCATCTAAATATATGCTATATTTTGCAAGTAATTTCTTCCCAAAATATATGACATGTATATAATTTCATTTTAGAGCAATTTCTGTATCTAATTTGTTACCTTTCTTACTTACCAGCGTATTCTCTTGCGTTGCAATGTAAGGTTCCATCCAGAGCTGTATTTTTAAAGTATTCCTTCCAGAAAAATAACCTGTTCTCCTGAAGTGATTCTTGGCGTCTAATTCCGGCACGGCATCAGAAACCGATCTGGAGGTAGAAAAACTGCCCTCACATTGACTGTCAATATCTAACGCAATAAAAGCAAGTGAGGTTGTTCCTCAAAAAGCGTCGCTTGCTGATTGCTTAGATCAATACTATCATCTTATTGCTCGTAAAGGAGAAGTCAATTGAATTTCTATTGCAATTAGCTTTACCATACTCAATGATTAAGTTGACCCGATCAGAGACCCAAATTGATTTTGTTCCACGAGAGTCAGGTGGCAAATAAATACGTCCTCCAGCACTATATTTCATCATTGAATATTACGTATTAGGATTCTTGTAGAATGCAGTAAAACTGGTATATTTTCCTAAACATTCTTTAGTGATTTCCTGTTATAGTTGATGTGACTTGCAAGCAATGAATATATGCAATTTCTGTTGTCATATTACAGCATTCAACCAAGATCCCCCCCCCATAAAGTGCTCCTCGGAAAACCATGATTTATCCATTACACTGGGAAAGCCAAGTAAGCACACAGCAACTCAGTTAGAACATAGCTATTTCACAAATTTTCGGATATGACAAAGACAAAATAATGGATATTTTTTTATATGTTTTAACCAAATTCTAATTTAACGAATGAAACTTGCAGTTCAGAGTTGTTCGTGCCAAATTTGGTTCAACTTCTTTTTTAAATATATATGTCATACTCAATGCTATCTGAGTGATTTATGCCATATTTCATATTATCGGATTAATTTATGCCATATTTCATATTATATGAATGATATAGTTATTTATCTGAATTTAAAAGTACTGCAGTATTATGATCTCGTCTTATGATGGCAAAGATATAAACACAGAAATCGAAATCGTTCTCAGATTCGAACAACGACCTTCAGCACCGAGCTCTAAGTGACATCAGAACAAATTTATAAAATACCACTTACGTCATATAGTTTTGATAAATATTAATGATATTAAGAAACTCTTCGAGTAACGCCTACTCTGTACGTGCGCGGTATTACCGATTTACCGCGGTATCTTTTCCCAGTGGAACGTACCACGTTACGGTTTGACTGTACCCGCACTTCTGTAGTTTCCTTTCCATAAAGAATATACGGAAATTCCCGAGTAAGTTTGTTATGAATTTAATGACGTTTTAAGTGTTTTCTTTTCCATGGAAAAATAACTCCAAAAAGTAATAATGTTTTTACCAAATAGTTGTATTTGTCATATTAATGTGACTGTAACAAACACAATTATATTTTTAAACCTTGAATCACATTATGACACGTGTTACGTGTGTCATCATGGAACCCGATTAGGATATTTTGAAAGAAATTTTGGCTAAATTCATTTTTGGGAAGACATTCGGATTTAAAAAAGGAGAAAAAATGGCATTTTTATAGTTAGCTGTTATTTCATGTTATTGTTCAGGAGACAAGTTGTTTTCTGGTTGAATTTTAGGCAATTTCTGTAACATGGTATCATCTTGCTATAAATTAATGGATATAACATGGTGTCATCTTGCTATGAATTAATGGATATAACATGGCGTCATCTTGCTATAA
Organism: Megalonaias nervosa; assembly: GCA_016617855.1. Classification (NCBI taxonomy): domain Eukaryota; kingdom Metazoa; phylum Mollusca; class Bivalvia; order Unionida; family Unionidae; genus Megalonaias; species Megalonaias nervosa. The sequence continues at coordinate 13,990 of JAECUM010023139.1, read as the reverse complement.
ATTAATGGACATAACATGGCGTCATCTTGCTATAAATCAGAGCAAGATATTGTTCAGCTACGTGAGAGCTGGAAATGAAAAGTTATGTCGGGCCCCTGCCCCAGAAAATTAAATTGTTGGTTCCCAGTATATAATGTGGCATATCAGAAATACCGCGGTACCCAACTCTAATATATATATATATCTTATTTTGTCACTTTTGACGACAGTTTCTGGGGGTCATACATTCAATCATCGGTAACATTTAAATTTCCTTTCAGTGGAGGTATTGCTGGTTTTGTAAAGTGATACTTGATCAATAACAACTATATCCTTTTAATTGAAAGTACTGCATACGATTCACGTGCAATTTGAGGCAAAATCCATGGACACCGTGTCAGAGATTTTGCCTATATCTTGATATCTTGCTTACATAGAAACATGAGATGCGTCACGAAGTTTGATGTATAGGTCTGCCGTAGAGTTTTTCGAATGATGCATTTATTGCTTGGGTGTTGAAGACCCGCCTGAGAAGAAGAGCGTCAGATGATGCAATAATGCAGAGGTTTTCCGAGTAGGCACAATGCCAACTGAACGTTGTCCCAAAATAGAGTATTTCTAGATATATGGACATAAAACACAATTAAGTTTACTATATATTCTCTACATTTGTTTCTCAGTACTGAACTTCCACTGTGTGGCAATCAATACAAATCATATGCTAATCTAAAATACCTTCAAAGATGATTTTACGGTGAAATTCTTGTCATAGGTTCACCGGCATCTTTTGAGAGGCTGGACTGTAAACAAACCAGCGTGCAATGGAACACAGATTTCACTTCCGGATCATCACCAAGGCCTTATTACTCCCTGTACACTGTCGCCGAAACACACACAGACAACCACACCATAAGCTCATATTCTAAACAATAAACAGTTGCCTTTAAATCCATACAAGAACGCCTAAATCTAACTCTTGTATCACTACCAAAAGGAGACAGGAAAAAATGCTCTAAAAATAGACCGGGACTACATTCGTGGGTACTGAACCGGAACTTTTAATTGTGATCTGTTTCCATATTCGATGTTATGATAAAGTGGATAGTTCCGAACTGTCAATCAATATGGCATATTGACCAATCAAAAATAGGTTACGCGTTCCTATCTACCATATTTGCTCACAAGCATTAGACTACGCTTAATTACTCTTTTATTATATTGCAAAGGGAATTTTAAAGATTACGAATAAATCACTGAAAATTTATCCCCCAAAAATGGTTCGCCGTTGTGCTTAGGGCACATGCGATGCAGACTGTCATTATTATGAAAGGATTCAAAGAGGGATTTTGAAGAAAAAAAAATCTCCAAACAAACACCAACATGGAAAAAGGTCTGCGTTTGAAATGGTGCATTATTTATAATCATATTTCATATATAAATACAGAAAACGGTTTTTGAATAATGATGCTATTGGTTGTGCTTGAAAATATTGAATTCAATTTAATGCTAATCGTATGTTTATGTTAGACTTGTATTTGAGTCATAATCGTACATGCAATAAAGAAACTGTGTGTATACGTGTTATCTGTTTTTGTACTTTTATTACATAGGTTTGTTTTGTTGTTTATTAAATTAAATTTTGAATACTAGAATCCTGCATCATGATTCATTAATCATGATTTTGTTAAAATTGTTCAAAATTGAGCATTCACTTGTAACTGATATCAAGTGGACAAAACACCACCATTACTTTATATTCTGGAATGGCCCTAATCCTATTCATATCTGTAATTGCAAAATTGGATTTTGATATCAATTATTTAAAAAATTTAAATTTAATTATTTTGCATACAATTTTATTTTCGAAGGTTTGTAAAATTTTAAAAAAATTAAATTTATGAAGAGGTGAAACCTAACAAAAAATTTATTTTGTCTTTTTTTAGGCTTAGGGCTATAAATAAGCTACGTCCTGCCATTTATAACAAAAATTTCCCTCTGACTTCAAATAAAACGAATTACTTGCAAACTACTGATTAAATTACACCTGCAAAATGTTATGGCATCAACGAAGTCAGATCACACGAGTCACACTAATTAGCGAACAAAGTTCAAAGCGGATGCAAATATATCCCGAAAACGTGCCTATAGTTGCTTATTTCAGTGTGTCATTATTTCCTTCTTTCTAAGTCATTAAGATAAATTATCGTTTTACATGGATCTGATAAAATTTAAATTTACTAGTTTAACAATGATACCCCTCTGACATACTTTATCCGGCCAAATGAGGAGACATGTTAACACGGGGTATCGAACGTAAAACTTTAACTGCAATCACTCACGTAACTTTGTATATAGTGTTCATTTATTTATTGTAACTTTAATATTTGTTTTCCTAAACATAATTAAATTATTAACTGTAGACACAAAAATACTTGTTTTATTCTTATTTGACAATTATATATATATATATATATATATATATATATATATATATATATATATATATATATATATATATATATATATATATATATAAAATAGCGAAAATGGTTTTTCACAAATATGACAATGTGTAGCTGTTTCAAATTCATTTTGCTGCTCCAATGTTAATTTTCTCATAGGAACTGGATTTAAAGGATGTTAAGTAAGTTTAGATGCCTCTTCGAAAAGATTTTTTATCAACCAAACAGCGGGATTAAGATCATCAATGTTATTTCTACGTTATAATCTCACAGGCCCTGATAGCTTAGGATCAATCACACAAGTAACTTTATAAGCGACAGCAACTGGAACATATTCAAGTATGAGTGTGGTTAATCGTGATCCAGCGAAAACTTTCTTGCTGAAACTAAGAACGTTACAGTTGATCTAGCTGATTCCGATTTTACTTATTACGTTGAAGCTGATGTTGATTATCCCGAAGCGTTACATGACTTACACAACGATTACCCGTTTTTAGCTGACAAAATGATTATACCAGATGAACTATTGTCGGAGGAACAATTATCCCACCGACGAATGAAACCGTGTTCTGTTGAAAAACTAGTGCCAAATTTTATAAATAAGCGTGATTATGTCTGCCATTATAGAATCCTCAAACAAGCTCTAGACAATGGACTTGTTCTTAAAAAGATGCATCATGTACTAAAACTAAAACAATCACGATGAATGGCTAGTTATATCAAGTTTAATAGTGATATGCGAACAGCAGCAAAGACGGATTTTGAAAAAGACTTTTTCAAGTTGATGAATAATTCCGTGTTCTGTAAAACAATGAAAAACATTCGTAATCGGGTTGATATTGAATTGTTAATAGCGCCAAACGTTGTAGTAAACTAGTTGCATCACAGAAGTTCGCTGGAAGGATACCTATCAGTGAAGGCCTCGTTATGATCAAAAACATAAGACAGATGTAGTACTTGATAAACCTATTTATGTTGTCGCATCCGTGTTAGAAATATCAAAATGGCTCATGTACGAATTTCATTATGGTTTTGTGAAGAAAAGTGGTCTAACGCAAAATTATTACTCACTGACTCCGATTCGTTTGTCTATGAGATTGATTGCGCTGATTGTCATAACAGTGATGCTTATCAGGATATCTACGACAACAGACATCTGTTTGATCTTTCTGATGTTCCTCGCGATAATCCTTTCCACGATCACACAAACAAAAAAAGTTCTTGGTATGATGAAAGATGAATTTTGTTTTGATATTATTACCGAGTACGTTGGTCTCCGGAGCAAGATGTATTCGGTTTTATGTGCTAACCGCAAGAAAAGCGTGCAAAAAGCAAAGGGAATTAAAAACCAGTTGTAAAAAATAATATTACTCACGATGATTTTTGTTCTGTATTATTTGATGAGGAACGAAATCACACTGCTGAAATGACCGCGATAAGATCACATCATCACCAGGTGAGCACAGGAAAAATAATCAAACAGGGATTAATTAATTTTTTTGATGATAAGCATTATTGTGTTGACGGTATTAATACGCTCGCATTAGGACATTATCACATTAAAGAAAGATCATCAATGATAATCACAATAAGTTACATAGCTGATGTTTCTTTTTCTCTGGTAGACTTTTTAAAAATTATTTTATACTATATCCTGTTATCAGTAGTATGTGATTTACAGGTTATGAGCATATTTCAAAGCATATAAAATCAATAGGATTGTTTTAAGCGTTATAAGAGACTAATTGAAAATATAAGTAATATTTTAAGCAACAATGATGGAAATCTTAGGAAATTTAGGTTCATTTATGGAAATTTAGTATTTCTCAAAATTATGCTTCGATTTTAGAACGTAGGTTCATTTGCGATGGAAAAATGATGGAAAAGTATTCATAACCCCCAAATCACACACTACTAACGTTCCAAAAAATTCGTGAATTAGAAATTTCCTGTTGTCACAACATACTTAGAACTGTACCCAGTAGGCATATTATACTGCACAGTATCGTACTGTTGCCTACCATAAAACGTCTTCCAAATTCAAGCCAATCTAAGTTAAAATTTAACCGTATAAAAGATATTATTTATTGTAAATTTCATATGACATCCATCGATTAAATGTGATAATTCAATAATAATATCAAATGATTTTATATTTCTGTTTTCTCATGCGTAGAACTTGTATACTTAGGGTCGACAGGTCACCCGATTGACCTCATTACCATATTCGTCTTAATGCGCAGTAGTGGATAAACAAAAGCACGTGGTTCGAGACTATCATTGCGCAATACTTCCAACACATAACAATTGTAACTTTTTCTTGATTTTTTTCTTCCTTTTCTAAGAGCTGCGTATATAGCTAGATTCTACTCAGATCATTATTCAGATTTTCATAAAAGAGTACAAAACATGATGGCATTTATACAGAGTGAGAAGCAATAATAGTACCTGATGAATGATGTGTTTTGAATCTGCTAACTAAACTGCAAGGGTGCAGGGTTAACTTAAATAAGTTGAAACAAACAATGGGTGAGAAAAATAATCTATGTCGGTGTTTGTACCAAGACAAGGAAATCCCAGTCGCGGGGCTACATTATACATGCTACATTAATAATATATTCCCTTGACTGGGATTTCCTTTTCTCAGTCCAAAATCCCCAAAATAAATTCTATTAATCTAGCCATGAGAAACGGGCTATCTCGTCATGACAAACAGGTTATCTACCAGAGAAACAGGCTATCTGGACATGAAGGAAACGCTGTCTAGTCATGAGAAACAGGCTCTCCGGCAATCATGAGACACAGGCTATCTGGTCATGAGAAACAAACTATCTTGACATGAGAGACAGGCAATCTAACTATGAGAAATAGGCTCTCTGGCCATCATGAGACACGGGCTATCTATCCATGAGAGACATGCTACCTGGCCATAAGAGACAGGTTTTCTGGCAATGGAAAACTTTATCTGGTCATCATGAAAGACAAACTATGAGGTCGTCATAATAGACATGTTATCTGGCAATCAAGGCGGGCTATCTGGCCTTGAGAAACAGGCGATGTAGCCATCATGAGATACAGACTATACGACCATGAGAGACAAACTGTCAGGCCATCATAGCATACATGTTATCTGCCCATGAGAGACAGGCTATCTAGCCATGAGAGACAAGCTATGTGGCCATCATGAGAGACATGCTATTTAGCCATGAGAGACGGGCTATGTGGCCATCATGAGAGACACACTATCTGGCTATGAGCGACAGACAATGTGGATGTCGACATTTGTAAAATTTGTTTTAAGCCCCACCCAGACACGTATGCCAGGTGATGACATTGTATACACTTCTTACATCAATTGAAAGGAATGAAAATTTGAAACTTGCGTCAAGTCTGAGCAGTATATTATTGCAGTTCTTAATTATTATATATTCTCTCTCTTTTTGTCCATGGTGGAGCTAAGTCCCAGTTTCAATGAAGTCCACAAAATGTTCGTTCAAGTTAAAATTTTATATTATCTTATTTCTGAGCCATTGAACAATTGAGCTGATAGATGGTAATAATATAACTCGTCAGTTTTATATGCATCTTCACTGAATCATTTTAATCTTGAAAAGTACTGGAAGAATTCTCAAAATTTTAGGAAACCTCAGATTCTCATCAAAATCTAAAAATTATGTCTCAGTTTAATTGAATATAAGATATTTCGACTGAATTTGACTCCTTGATGGCTTGATCTTGAGATTTGTCCTCAAAACGATTGAAGATTACAACATTAAGCCTCAGGCCTCGGCTGTTATCCCGAGGTAGACTTCATCTGTAAGACCTCTTATTCGGCAATAGGTAATGACATATGATATGGGATTGAACTATTTGTCAAGATAGTAATTCGTTTTCATTAGCTTTTATTCTTCCATTAGCTTCTAGATTTATCCGTCATGCAATCGCTATAACAATACTTGTATTCCCCACTCCTCCCAAATATTCTGGACAATCAACCTATACAATAAAAACAATTAACCAATAAAAATAGACAATTGACCAATAACACACATAATTTTTTTTAATAAATCACAAAACTGATATAAATTGATACTAGCATTTATGACAAAATGTCAACCCGAAAGCAGAAAATAATCTCAGGATTTTGGAAAAATTTCGATTTCTTATATAACATTTGCTAGAATTGTTTATCATAAATCAAATTTAGTCCGAAGTAATATTCACACAAACGTCATAGATTCAAAATATATTACGATTATATGTTTTTATTAACAAACACTACATATTATTTTTATACAAGCTGAACCACTTCAGTTAGAAGACGAAATACCAAGTGCGCAAATTGTTAAGACTGTAAAAGTATACCAGACTATTGTAGATTAACATCTCTCTCTCTCTCTCTCTCTCTCACACACACACACACACACACACATCAAGCCCATTGCACATGTAAACAAGCACGACAATATAGAAGTAAAATCCTGGTCTTATCTGTGTACCCGACAAATTGTGTGATCTTAGGGACCATATCCTACCAATTCCTTTATCAATGATAATGTCAGAAATATTCCCATTCAGTATCGAAATACGAAGCACTCTTGGGATTATGCTATTTCTGCTATTTTAGAGCGAATTAAGAAGATTGATTCGACGTGAATTGACACATACAGCCTTTTTGTATTCCAATGCTGTTCCACCATTGATTTTTGTGATGGGAGAATGTTGATATAAAGGTTGTTGAGGTTGTTTACATAGGCAATAGAAATTCGGACCAATATTTCCCCTTTGTTGTGACATTAACGTATAATCTCCTATAAACTCGAAATCATTGGTGAATCCAAGTCATTTCAATAGTGTGACCAATGACACTTTTAATATAACCTTACAATCGTCGAGCTTTAAACAAACCAAACATTTTTGGAAGGTTTTTCTAACGCAATATACGGAATCAAACTGGTTCTCGAGTTTTTGCAGAAATTGTCTTTGGAAAGGAGCGGGAGAAATAAATTAATATGAAAATGAATAAGAAGAAAGACGCCATTATGAGATCCAATAACGCCAATAACATAGTGTTGCTCTTGTGTCAGTCTTCACTCATCAATTGTCAGGGGTTTATGGCTGCTTATTTTCTCTTATAAGATTATTTTTACATTCTGTTGATTTGAAATATTAAGTCAGCTTTGGAATTTCTACAGACATTATAGGCACTGGAAGACTTTCATCAATACGCTGTGCTAGAGTAAACACAAAGATATGATGAAAATTTCTAGCAATTAATCTTCTGCCAATCTGCTTCTTTCAATGAAAATAAAATCCAAGCTATTTAATTCACTTCAGAACCAAGCTGTGCAATCAGTCGTATCTGTTGCAGCAAATATTTTCGATAGAATAAAGACATAAATGCGAAAAACGTAAAACAAAACTCTCTCTCTCTCTCTCTCTCTCTCTCTCTCTCTCTCTCTGTATGTATGTATGTATTAAAACACACACGCATATATCATTCACAGTTTCTCTGCATTAGTGAGGAAGTACAAGTGTCCAATTTCGCGATATTTTAAATTAAAAGCAAAGAATTCGAATTCGCGGCATACATATTCAAGGAAATTTGACTTAATTGACGGAAGAATAAAAAGAAATAGAAAATTTGCAACATTCACATCCTTAAAATAAGTCTATAATTTTAGAATATGGGCCATACCGAACCAGATCTCCATTTCCGGTAGGTGAAAATGTTTGTTTTACTCAAGTCTTACATTTGAGATTGCCTTGAAATCGTCACATTCTGTTATAATAAATTTCACTTTTAAAGTCAAAGATTCAAACAGATAACAACCAAATGAGTCCGATAGCGGTCTTGTATTGGTCATGTGCTAGTCATTGTAGTAAAATATAGATATACACGCCAAAGTATATTAAGCCAGTTCCTTACATAGAGCAAAACCTTGCGTTGGGCAGAATAAATATGACCAACAGGGATAAATTTATTTAATTTAAGAAAAAGTAACGGACAACGAGATAGGCCTATAAGCGTCCTTTTCGTAGCACGAGGCTGAAGAAAGGGAGTTTGAGGTTTCTTTTATATGTGCATTACCAAAAAAAAAACCCGTTTGCTCTTGCTTATCGATCTACACACTAATCCAATGCAGTTCGATATTTCTTAATAATAGGCGTAACTTTGACACGAAAATCAGATTTTCATTTTCTTTTGAATGAATGGGTTATATTTCTAAGAATTCACAGCTACATGATGTTGATTAATGACTTTTGAACAGTGATCGCTAGAAGTCATTTAAAGCAAGTGTAACCCCTTCTATCAATGACAAACACTATAACTGTTCACTTGTAGAAGAGATGGCCCGATAATCGACCTACAGTGCGTTAATAAACATAACGATTTTTGGCCGGTATTTGGGTTTGGATATAGTGACTAACTTTTATATAGGTTGTTGGGTTTGGATATAGCGACTAACTTTTATATAGCATGAATAAAAAAAAATATTGGTTTCTAGCAAAACTATATACAGGCGGACTGTTTTTATAAAGTGCAGCAAGTAAACGTCGTGATCTTACTCCTGTATTTTATCAAATACTGAACCAAAGTCAACATGCTTCATTCAAGACCTACTTACTTATTTACTTACTTACTTACCTACTCACTTACTTCTAGCATTCCTGACAATACTAGATGTTCGGGCTGATGTCAGACTAACACATCGTATGCCCTGCAAAAACTGTTTATAGCATTCTGCATAAGACGAACACATTTCCAGCAGCTTTCCTTGGTCTTCAACACATGTTGCGTTTCCAAATCATCTCAGTATGTATTTCAGCATAGTTTCAAACCTAATGAGCAATGCGTACACAATAAACACGTCCGTGTGAGTGTTGTATCTTCTTATGAAATCACATCAAAACTGGAAGCATGGGGCATTGACCACGCCACGCCATTGGACATGGTTCTTAGCTGTTCTCTTCAGTTCGGCCCACGTTTTTCTGGCAGCCTTGATCTCTTCCTCAACAGACCTATTCCATGTCTTTCATTGTTTGACAACCTTTCGCTTGTTTTCGGGATTGCATTCCAGGACCTTCATTATGATGTTGTTTGGTGTCTTTCTCAGTGTATGCCCGATATAGGACCATTTCCCCTTGGATATTTCTTGGTGAAAAGGTAGCTGGCCAGTGGGTTCCCACAAGTCGGTTTTACGGATTCTCTCTGGCCATTGGATGTCGAGGATGCGGCGGAGGTAGATAATCACAAAGGACTGCAGTTTGATGGAGGTTGTGTTAGTAAGCCGTATAGCAGGACAGACTTCAAGTTTGCGTTGAACAATCTGATCTTGCTTTTTCTAGAGAGGAATGATGAGCTGAATGCCTCTTCCAGGGTGCGAAATGCTCGTTATTATTTCTGTTCCAGATGTCTTGGTCGATCTGTCTAATCGGTTGATACATTACTCCTTAGATAGGTGAACTGTTCGACTTCCTCTAGGTCTACTCCATCGCGTTGTATTTGTTGAGCTGCTTATTGTTGATTTTCAGTACCCGGTGTGCATGTGAAGTCTATCTTTTCTGCCTCTTTTGCTAGGTAGCCGATCTTGACCTATGTGTGCTGTATTTGTCGGACAGGAGACTAGGGTCAAGGTGTTTTAATTGCTTTGTGAAGTTCCATTGTATTTCTTGTTCTTTTGTCCTTAGTCGTTGCCTTTATTATCCAGTCTATCGCCACAGAGAACATTACTGGCAAAAGAAAGAATTCCTCTTTGACTCCAGTTCGGACTTTTTAAGAGTTTCCCGATATGGATCTCTTGGCCAGTGGAACTTTTGTGTAAATATTGTATCAAAGATATGAACTTCCCTGGAATATCGTAGTGGTGCTTCAGCTTCCAGATTACTGCCATGTCCACACAGTCAAATGTCTTATCAAATACACTAAAGATCACATCCAGGGGTAATTGCTATTCCAGGAGTGCGCATTTGTAATAGTAGTGATATGGTCTGTGCAGGAGTTGTCGTTCCTGAATCCTGCCAGTTCTTCTCTCAGTGGTGCATCACTTTGTTCATACTGTATTTTGAACAATCACTTTTCATACACATATTTCACGTAACCTTGTCCGACAAATAGAAACTATTTAAACATTTCCCTAGGACCACGGAGCGATATAACATTCTGAGTCATGATTAAACATTTAATTTATCATGTATATGGATGACACAACTAATTGATTGATTTATTAATTTATTGGTTCACTATTGTTTAGCGGGATAATCAGAACATGAAAGGTTGATCGTGCGAAGGCAACTGAAGTTAACTGTATTGTCCAGTGAAACACCACGTCCGGAAAATCAAGATGGGTTGTACAATATACAAAAGTTGATACTATGATCACAGGCTATTAAACTCTGTGTTTATATATAATCAGTATTAACACTCGTTGTATGTATGGTATTAGTATTTATACTTGGTGTTTATAAGGAATTAGTATATGCACTCGGTTATATGGAATCAGTACTTACACTCAGTGTATATTTGGAATTAGTATATGCACTCGGTTATATGTAATCAGTACTTACACTCGGTGAATACATGGAATTAGTTTATACACTCGGTTATATGGACTCAGTACTTACACTCAGTGTATTTAAGGAATTAGTATCTGCACTCGGTGATATGCAATCAGTAATTACACTCAGTGTATATGTGGAATTAGTATATGCACTCGGTTATATGGGATCAGTACTTACACTCAGTGTATATCTGGAATTAGTATTTACACTCAGTGTGTGTGTGTGTGTGTGTGTGTGTGTGTGGTTTACATTTTTAACGTAGCAATAACAATTTTTCAGCCATATCGCTACGATGTCTGCAGTGTGGCAGTTAATAATGATGTCTAGCACTAGTGCATCATGCCGCTGACATGTAGCATCGGGTCCCCACCCAGTAACATTATCCTGACACCAGGACGACCAGTCCTAACACTACCCTCTTAATGCTGAGCGCCAAGCGAGGCAGCTGTCAGTACCATTTTTAACAAGTCTTTGGTATGACTCGGTATTTATATGGAATCAGTGCTTACACTCAATGTATAGATGTAATTAGTATTTACACTCAGTATTTATATGGAATCAGTATTTACACTCAGTGTATATGTGGAATTAGTATATTGCATGAGACTGAAAAGATAAATTCAGACAAATAATTATAGACTCATATCAGTTAACTACTTAAATGAGAGTGCTGCAGATACCTTGCGCTTTCAGGGACTTGCTAGCATCTACGTGACAGAGACTTGCTGGCATCTACGTACAGAGACTTGCTGGCATCTACGTGACAGAATCTCTCTGTACCTTTAAGGTTCCGTGTCCAGATATCCGTTCCTTGGACAATTTATAACGAGATAATACTTTCTATTCCCCAGGAGCTAAGAACCTCTTGCCTCCCCACAGAAACTTAGATTGAATATTATTTTTCGAGAAAGAATGCTTAAACATTGAATTTCGTCTGCGAAACAAACCCATGTATTTGACTTAGCCAGTCAGGGTTAAATTTATCTGACAGTCGTTATTAATACACGTCCATCGAAGTTAGAATAATTATCTCTATTCCGACCTTATAAATAACGATTTCTGGAAAATTTCATTTAATGACACATTTTAAATGGCACAAAAGTTGCCTCTGCATAGTCTCAACTTTGTCATTTATACAGGTATTGAAACCCCCTAATTCACCATGCCTTGTCCCTCAGTCTGACTGCTATCACAGACTCTAATTAAAAATCAATCACGCCCCCAAACCAGGGATGTTAAAACCACTGCAGTCCAGCGATTTAATATGGTGCCTGGCCCATTCATCAATTTTAATTGTTACGTGCCTCGCTGACCGGTACTACATGACATCGACAAACATAAATAAATAAATAAATAAATATAAAGAAGTAAATGAATGAAGGATGGAATATATGTCCCTTTCTACGCTAAATAAAATAAACTTGGCCAGTTTTTATAATTTAGGCGTAACGTTTTGAAGGGTGAAACATATCTACGAAAGTCTACTTTAGAGATTATATGCTGCTCTAAACACAGTGAAGCTTCTTTTATTGTCCAATTTTTCTGAAATTAATGCCGTACCCTCAGAACTGAATATAGTTTTGTCGAAGATGTACAGTTTAGATTTTGACAAAGTTAATAGAAAACGTTTTTCCATTGTAACAAAAATGGAACTGAGCAGGAAGAATTTATTTGATAGGACGAGAATACTAATTTCGGGGAATCGAATGAAGTGCACACTAATATGAGTTAATCACATTTCCGCCTGCAACATCTGAATATGTGGGAATGCGCTTTTAATTGAGTTACAGAATAAAAGACGGACTATATATATATGGAACGGATAGCTATTAATAACTATTTTCATCTGTGCAAGCTGCCTCTCTGGTAATAACATCACTGCATCATTGGTTAAAAAGGCAAGAATGACCAAGGTATGTGACGAAGAGATGCCATTTTGATAACTATATTGCATAATAGCATCCCCATGGACAGGCCCAATGTATGGTGTACTGAACGGCAATTCAGCACATACTTCACCACTTGGGATTTATAACACTTCTGAATTCACAGTTTGTGTCTCGTTATGGCAAAATTAGCTGTGCGTGTTTTCCTGATGTAATATAAAAAATAAAGAAAAATTGTTGAGACAAAATAATATTACAAGTCTCAGGCTATTTTCTCCTGTTTTCATACCCATTGTTTCTGAATTCATTTCATATTTTGATAGATTTTTCTTTTATGTATTAAAGAGAATTTTCTCACTTTCACTCCAACCAAAATCTTGTTTGTAAGCAGAATTGTATGTGCTTTTCTCGGTGGGAGGGTGGAGTCTCATTGAATTGAGACAACACTTTTGGTTGATGCAAAGTTTGCCATGCAATCCATTCTTAATATTTTACGTATTAACAATATGTTTTCGTCTTCAATTTTGCATGTATCATGATCGGTACTCGTTATGTCAATACAGAATTTGATAACTTTCAGTTTCATTTTCCTTCTAGAAAATGGATAAAGGGCGGTTATTACAACTACGGTACACGTACATACGTTTTGAACACAGTCATTATAGGGTCTATCATCGATATTTGATAGCTATAATCTCATGAAGTGACAAATAAGCCTTATTGCCATTAAATTAAAGTGTGTCTAAATTCTTATATCTTGTACAATGCATTGAACGAGAATCTTTTTCTTACTCTCGATTCATGAACGGTGCAATAATGTTAGCTAATGTAGCCCCCAGAGCAATAATTATAGGTAACTTTTTTATTATATACTCATTTCCTTTTCCTACCTAAGGCTTAATAAGATAAAGGAATAAACTACAAGAAACAAAGTAGCAGAATCTATGCTGTATTTCAAAATAAATACACAACCGTAGAGTCATCAATACACAGTGACAATATTAATGTGCTCATAGCACCGCCCAGCGACCTTTGAACTTCGTCCCACGCTCGATATTAGTTCTTTTTTTTTTTTAAATTCTCGTTTTGGTATATTAAAAC
>JAECUM010023138.1:0-13859 GCA_016617855.1 Megalonaias nervosa | reverse complement strand
TCTTTGATTTTAGATTATATATTAAGATCATTATTACTTGGAGGTAAACATATTTACAGATGCTGAATTCAAGGTCTATCTTTTATAGAATTAAGAATGTTATAGAAGCAAGTTGTTTACGAATTTGATGGAAAATAACCCTCATCCTATTTCTGTTATTGTGTCTTAGCTTTTTATATAAATGTTGTTTACTTCAGAATTACTCATTCCTACCCTAACACCAGAAGTGGAATCAGTCTTATTGTTGTTTTTTTTTTAATTGAGAGGATTTATTTATGTGAATTATTCACTGGAATTACAAAGTACTCATTAATACTACTTGGACCATGTCACTAGTTTGTGATAACTGTGAATTCAAAGACATTTTGGATTGTATCACTGTGATACATCAAAATTGTTATCACTTCGCCACATTCGAAGCTACTAGTACATCAGTACATTCAGTATCTGAATTCATTCAGAACATCAGTAGACCTCATTATCAATACTCTATATTTTTGGAGTTGTGATAGTAGTTGTTGGACTATTTCAGATTTTATTTTGAAATTTTCACTTTGTATTCAAGGAAAATATTATTTGTTGAATTTTACAAAACTTGTTGGACTTTTCGCTCTTTTATGTTACTTAGAGCAAGAGTCGTAACATTAAGGCATGCCATAAAGCTATTTTATTTAAAAGGTGCTACACTGAGCAATATTTTAAAAATATATAAGTACGATGCATCCTAAGAAATCAAAGTATTGTTAACATGATAACGATGGCTTTTATCGGTTTGTTAATGTCTTTTATGGAAGAGTTTTGACTCAAACTAGGTTCAAAACAAAGAGAGAGCAAAAGTGCAAAGCTACAACTGTTTTGGGAATCTTGAATAAATAGTGGTATTAATATGGAAATAGCAACATGGTGATAAATTTCACTAAATGTTCTAAAAAGGTCCTTTTCATGTACTAATTGTTTGAACCGTGACTTGATTTCCTACATCACTGAAAGGGGGATTATATAAGGGTGACAATATAATACCGTCTTTGCTTTATCTGGAGGATGGAATATATAAGGAAAACAAGATTAAAACAATGTTTCTAGAGCAGCACACACCTTTATTTCTTTTATTCCTTTTACATCAAGCTGTATCAAATTTTCCTTTATTTCTCTAAGTTTTCTATGGAGTCATCACAGAAAGCAAACCATGTTAATTACAAAGATATGAAAAATACACGTGCTCGGTAAAACTTCTTTTCATTACAAAGGTAGCTTGTACTATCAGCTCTTGATTGAAAAAAGTAATGTTGGTATCAGAAGGTCTCTCCTCAAGATTGAATTTCCTTTTTATCCACTTTCATGACGAGAGTCAGGGTGGTTAAATAGTTAGTGTGCCGGACTCACGACCAGACTGGCGAAGGTTCGAATCCTAGCATCAGATCAGACCGACCAGGTTACCGTGGACATACCACATTAATCAAATTACCTCGAAATCAATAGCCTTTGTATACAGCTGAGCATTAATACACCAATGAAAACCAAAGCAATCCAAGCTCTTTCACACAAATCTGGATTAGATACAGACTAAATCACTCTTTAAATGGATACACACTGAAAGGAAGTCAGTCTTCATTCTTGGAAATTTAAATTAAATAGCCTTCAAACACTACATTTCATTATTATTATAATTAACAATTTAAATTAATTTACCCTTTACCTGCACCCAATCCAACGGGAGGAACTCTACAATAAATCTCTTAAGTACAATCAAATAAATTAATTTAAAACCTCCAAATGTATGTATCAACGGTATAACAAAATATAAAATGGTCCACACGTTTAATGAAGCAAAAGTCAGTTAAAGGGGATTTTAGTGATATGTCCCTCCCCCCAAAAAAGAAAACGTATTTACAACAACGATCTTTTAATTGATAAAAGAGAAACTCGCGTTTTAAAATACTTCCAAACATAATCATTTAAGAGGCTCATTAGAGTTTAAAAACATCGTCAATTTCGCAATACCAAATTATTTTTGCCCTCTTTTGTGATTTATTAAATTATGGCGTAAAAGAATTATACGGAAGTATCTACTTTACAATAAACGTCATTTACAAGCAAGTCTCACAAAACCAAGTCAACATCATCAGACATGCCGATCACAAACTACACCAACGTTAAAATCATATCTTTAAACGGTTTGTTACTCGCCAACAGTTATGATTTTATGAGCTAAGAAAAATGTTTAATTCTTCTGTGCTTTTAAACGTGGGGCATAATATGACATGATTAAATTCCTAACAATAGTCTTGAAATTGAGAAAATAATTTTCATGCTAAATGTTTCACTAAAATGATCAAAGAATTATAATATACAATTCAAACTTTTCTATACATATTGAATATATAAAAACAAGTCACTTTTAAATACTAAAATCTACTTGCTGCGTTCTATGTATCAAAATGGTACCAATTTTATATGAAAACCTCCTTTTCAAATGAAGTATATTTACAAAGCAGTCTTTCTAATCAAGGTATGTCAAAACAAAGGTCATAACAAATATAACATTTCTATAATGTGAATAATCTGTACAACGGTTCTATTTCTTATCTGCATAAGATTCAGTAACATCTAATTAATGAAATACATTGTAATGAAAAAGTACTTTCACATAGTTTTCTATTTTTCATGTTCTTCCATATGTACAAACATATATATTGATTGGAATGCAGTGGTTCAGAATTAAAAAAAAAAATCATTTAAAATTGTTACAAATTTATATAGAATTATCTCAGAGTTTACGACTCTCCATGGAAGCGATCGTTTCATGCTGCTTGCGTATTATTTCCAGAACAAAATAATGACTCAAGAAAGTTCTGTCTTTCAATAAGCAGTAAATGTAGCTAATTATTTTCATTCCTTGTAAGGATATACACTTTATAATATTTCCAAAGCACAGATAGAAATTTTGTATGTCCTTGTAATCATCATCACTCTGAGACTTTTGTAGAAACGCTGGACCTGTTGTGGTGTTAATACATATCGTCTTCTATGAATCAAATGATCCAGTTAACTAAAAATAGAGAATAGTCCAGATGAGGGTCAAGTATAACTGGTTAATTCTTGTAAACTGGATTTTATATTTGAGTTCTTATCAAACAGTCGTTTACATCGGTAAGTGCGAGTTTCCTTAGAGAATATATTATTTCGGTCTTTATTTATTTCGGTCTTTATTATGTGATTTGCAAGGAACGGAATATGAAATATACTGCACTCCTTATGCTACGTCTTTAGGCCTTCAAATCTTCAAAGAGTAACAATGGTTCTGTACGTTCATGCTTATCATTGAGCAATAATTGCCGAACTAAATTTTTTTAATTATGAGCTTTAATTTGCCCATCCTAACATAAACAAATTGGAATCACATGATTTTAGGTGAAACCTGTTTGTAGAGGTTAGATTCATACTTGAAAGCTTGAGTAGCGTTGGAGAGAGAGGGCCTCTGTACCGATGGCTACGTAGGTTTCATCGTGTTGGCTGTTTTTTCTTTCAGAAACAGAAGGATGTGAATTCAGATTTTTATTGTTTTCTTCCGGTTAATGTAGGTTAAAAAATGTGAAACTTCAACGTGTAGAAAGTTTATTCTTCATGATGTGTATTTTACTGACATCTAAACTTACATTAAGTAACAGATCAAAACAAAAAAGAATATTAAAACCTTTCTAATTTGTGTTTAGTTTGGTCTGTACATACCCATTTCACACAACAATTTTTTCTATCTGTTATTCTGCGCGTAAAGTTGTCGCCTCCGAAGAAAACGATATTTACATCAAACGCATTTAAGTTTTCTGATATCCACCTCTTGATCAAATAAGTCTGCATAGCACGTTTGAGCCAGAAATACAGCTCCTGGACGACTGGTAACAAGCAACGCTAATCCGATTCTATATCATTAAGTGTCCATTGTCTTATAAATCCCATTTCACATGAATACCAAAACTGCATTGTCAAGCGATGTCCAAGTTAACCATAAGTGTTTTGTTTATAACGGAAACATTATTGACTAAGAAATGGAACCATTTATTTTACCTCCATTCAAGTATGCAATTTTGAAATCAGTTTTCAGAGGATAGCATGAATTAAAAAGAAAAATATATTTGTAAATAGATGCTTCTATTTTAATGGGTAAAAAAGCATCAAGGCGCTTTAATGGAGCACCGAAGCCAGATTGAAAACTCATGCGCATAATGTGGGATCTAAAACATAGCAGAACCTAGATGTATCAATTTAAATGTATGCAAGTGGTTTTGCGATCTATCTTAAAAATATTTCTGTTGCAAACAAGTCATTGTTCTGATTTCTAAATTAATTGCTTAATAATATTAAGAAGGTTTAGGTTCAATTGGGCTCATAGCGTGTGACAGTTCTTTCCAGCACTTTTCGTGCAAACGCATACAAACAAAACCTCGACCTCCAATATAGTCTTATGCAAAAAGTCGCCTATTGTAATGCCTATTATTAGCAACTGTATACTCACAGTTGCTTACTACTGCATAAATATAAACATATATTTTCGTTGCTTCTGGTATTTATTAAAACGCAATTAGACAGAAAATAACAAATAGAATTTTATTTTCATGGCATAAAGCAGGAAATCGTTATCAGTACGTTATTATATTTAATCTTTATCGGCTCGTAAATATGATAAATTTAGAGATAGGAAATAAAATTTAAGAACGCTCTTATGATAAAAGAGGTTGGGAAGGATCAAGTCATAAAGATTTGGTATGACTCATATACACCAACACACTTATATGCCAGTTTTTGTATATTATCATATTAATTCTAAATAAAGTATTTGGTTAGAATCTTAGTTCTACTAAGATATAGTGTGAAAAATTATATTATTAGCATGTTTTTATTTTAGTACTTTCATATATGTTCCTACAGGAGACAATGGAATTAACTGTCTTCAAATCTAAATGCTTACTAATATCGTCCTGTATCCAGTCCATCTGTACACTAAGCACACACAACATACATATATAAGATTACCTTGAAAAAAAGAGGCGATGGTTTTTTGATTGTGCTTATTATTATTTCCCTAGTAGACCAGTTTAATTATAAACATATATTGCGACCAAAACCCCATCTTGCAGTCGTAGTACATAGCCAGATATTATCATTTTACTGACAGCAAACTCAGGATTGATGTTCATATGAAAGAAAAGTGCATGTCTATTTCTGAAAGAAAAGGACACTAATATCTTAGTAAGTCTTACTAATGTCAGTAAGTTGTATACATGTTAACTACGATCCAAAATGTTGAAGAGTGGATTAGGTACAGAGACGGAAATTATTTTCAAAATATTTTCAAAAGTCTACCGTTTGCAATTGTAAGGGTTACACTTAAAATATCTGGATAAATTCGTGTTCATTTGTTTATATATACTGCCTTATTTTAATTATCTTACTCTTTTCATATTTTTCTTATATATCAACAAGACGTCGATTTCACCAAAACAGGTTTATAGTAATTTATCATCCCATTAAAAAATGGGATGTATTCTCCTGTTTCATCCGAAATGTCTAATTTGGGTAAACATTTTTAGTTTAGCAAATCATAAAACTAAATGAATGAAATTTTGATTTATAAAAGCTTCGAAAATATTCCAAAAGGTAATGAAAATAGAAAATTACAGGTCTACAAACATAACAGAGTAGAAATTATTTCATGAACATGACATATCAATTGATAATATTGAACATAAACTCAGTTGTGGCAAAAATAATTATTCAAATTAAGAAAGGACATATCATCGGGTCCGTAATTCTGACTTTGTCATTGGGTTCAAAATATACCAATGTAAGTACTAATTATCGAGTATACAATGTTAATAAGGAAGCTTTCATACGGAGATTCTTTACAATGCCAGCAGACAGATGATTAAATTTATATTTATTTATTAGAACGTTTAAAAGTAACTGAAGTGATTCATTGGCGTAGACGAAATTCTCACACAGTTGCATGCAAGCTTATTGATTAATTGATTATCAACACACATTTAATTGGAGATGGCAGCTCGATTGCCTTTGATAGTGGATACTGAACATCTTTTGGACTCAAAAAGGAACAAAAGGAAATCGGAAATGGAAGTTACAGAAGGGAGGATAGGATCTACATGTTACCTACTGCACCAATCACAATTAAACTTTGCTTTTATTTACAGATATTTTGTAATTAATTAAAGGTGTCATATTATAATTAAATATGCTTAATGAATCGCAAAATAACTTTTCTATGTCACCGTGGATGTCATATCCAACTTTCTCTAAATTAGAAGAAAAGACATTTCTCCTATCTTAAAGCAATAGCAAACAGCATTTTCCATCCTCTACGTTACATGACGACAACTGACACGTGTTATAAAACCTTCGTAAATTATATAATATATATACTGTAGTATACCATACTGAAATAGCATCGCAGGGACAACATTTTTAATCCCGATTCTTTACAATCACTTTTCCACATAACCAGGAATATTTACTGACCTGGCAGAACTTGATTATGATAGAATATGCACTGATTTACTGTCCTCCAATAATATGATTGGTAAGGATTGAAATCACTCACCTTTTTCTGAAATTAAAAGACAACTGTTCAGATCCGTCAATAATTCATAGGTATTACATATATGTATCAGCAGAATGTTTAAATACATAAAACTTGGACACAATTGCTGCAAAATTTACTAAAATGCTGAAAGTGTCGATTATATTAAAATATGATGATACTATGGCAAATTGCCTCTATCTATTGTCACGCACGTAAATTATTGATTTGCAAGCAGTGATTCGCTGTATCATAGAACAGGGGCTTTTGCACTCATACAACATTACAAGAGATTCCACTATTTTTGTGTTAATACATATGATAAATATAATTTGGTTATTACGCAAATGTTACCTAGCAGTTATGTTATGGATTCTACTTTCACGCAAATCCATCATTCGATAAGCCATATACTCTTTTCAAGTTTTAAAGATGGCCATGTTTAAAGGATCGACTGTTAATAGCAGTATTATTTTTGATGATACTTTTATACCATGCTGTTACCGGTACAAAAAAATAGATCTACATTTCGTTAACCTTCTGAACAACGTGTATTTTATATCCTTTCTTTTACAATATCATGATTTATTTTTTATCACAAAGGGGTGTAAATTTGAAGTTAGCGTCTATCGTAGAGAATCAATATAAATTTAACTGATATTAATAATTGTCAGAATCATACTTTAATCAATGCTGAAGCCATCCTAAACCTGCGACAGTTTGCATTAAAAGTGCACATTCAAGGACTCTGGCATTCTAACAAAATAACTTCTGTTCTTTGGGTCTAAAAGCCTTATTTTACCCCCATATATTGAACGTGCTATACTGTTAGTTTCTTTTAATAAAATATAGGTAAAGACTAATTATTAACACAGCCGTAGCACTTAAGTCAATATTATCAGTGTAGACTCTGACACAAACCAGATATACAGTATATATGGATTTTCAATGGTATCCAGACTGTTTACTTGAACTTTCAATGATTATAATTCACCTATATCATTAAACTTCACTAATCATAAAATTTGAACAATGCAGCAGAACACGCATGAGCGGACATGACCAGAGGGATAACAACAATAATTAACTGACATATTTGATTCTGCTGCTTTGAATTAAAATATCTGCACATTAGCAATGATTCTTGAGTATGCCAGAATATGCACTGACTTCCTTTTTTTGTACAACAATCGGCTTCCTACTTAACTTTTGGAACGATTTTTAGCGACAATGACTAAAGCAATAATATAGATGATTATATTGGAAGGAGCCTTTGCAAAAGGTTCAAATTTTGTTTATGATAAACGCATATATTTCGAACCAGTTTGTTCCGTAATATTTGCCCAACAGTTAGGTTTCATTTTATGCTTTCACTCATATATCTTATGCAGTGTTCATTTCAATGTTACAGAGGGTTCTGACTAAAGTATTCAGTGTGAGTGAATGTTGCAGGTGGCATTATTACCGCAACACAATAGACAAGAAAATATTTCATCCGTCAAATGTATGAAGTTTACTATCTTACTAAATATCATGTTTTAAGTCACGCTATTACTGCTGCGTAATATCTCAGAGCAAATGTTATGAGTTAATTAGATATACATTTCAATAACTTTTTGAAAATCATGAATTTTTAATTGCTTTAGTTTTTCAGCGCTTTATAATTCGTTTAGAATATAGACCGATTTAATTTTTTTGAAACACTGATTTTCCTGAATTGAGAATACCTACCGATTGCTGAAATGAAAGGAAATTGTTCATATTAGTGAATAATTATTTGGGTTTCCAAAATTATGTATATTTGTTTAGATATTTCATAAAGTACCAATTATTTATATCACATCTATATTGTATTGTTGCACTTTAAATCTAAGCTAGATAAGATGATATACAATAACTTACTGGCTTTCCTACCAAAGGAAATTGTTCATATCAGTAAATAATTATTCGGGTTTCGAAAATAATCTCCATGCCGAATGTATCATTACGCAAATGCTTTAAAACAATGTAAGAAAAACAACGTCAAAATGAATGACAGCGAAGTTCATTTAAAATAAGGTGCTATCATGAGAAAATTACCGTATATACGTTCACTAAAATAAATTAAAACATTCAAAGCAATAAATCGCTACATCGCACAGTAGATGGTTTTGCATGTAAACGATGGGTGCTAGTTTTAATTTTGATTTATATTGATATGAAAGTCACATATATTTCTGACCAGTTTGTTCAGTACAATATGCCCAACAGCTAGGTTTTATTTTCTGCTTTCACTCGCATTTCCGAACAAACAAAAAGCATGCTTCATGCAGTGTTCATTTCAATGTAAAACAAGACAACGATTATAACATTCAATGTAAACAAATGTTGTATCTCGGGCTATTAATGCTGCAATATGTACAGAATCAGGAAACATTCACACTTCATTTCAATAACTTTTTCAAAGCCAGGCATTTTAGTTGCTTTATTTTACCGCGCTTTATAATCATTTCAGAAGAAAATATTGCATGCTTTGATAGATAAACGTTTGACTTACTTTCTCATAATCATATAGTTTAGTATCTTTACTTGAAATGATTTAAACTAATTTACTGTATTCAACAAGAATGGGTTTTCTCATCTGATATTACTTACCTTTTCTGAAATGAATGTAAATTGTTTAATATCAATGAATACTTCATAATTGGTGCACAAGTGTCCCTTTAAAAAGTATAATGAAGAAAAAGATTGGAAACATTTTTCAGCAAAAATGAAGAAAAGAATGACAATGATACTTATAATAGAATACGATTTTTACCATTAAAAAATTAGTGTTCATACCTGCACTTAAATAAACTAATGTAATTGAAGGTTTTAGATCGCAACAACGTACAGTGTAGTCTTCTGTGCGCCAACTGTTTTCATTTTCTTGTGTTATGACTGGCAGGTCATAAAAAAGTTGAAAAAAGAAGCACTACCAAGAAGTTTGTAAAACCTAACAAAGAATTTAATCATCAAAGTTATAAAATGAAACCTTAAAAGGAACCTATATTATTAATTAAATCCAAAATAATCCTAAACAGTTTTACATAAGTACAAAAGAATCGAACACTCCGAATGAATTCCAGATCCTTGAATGTACTGGTATGCCAGCTATCCCAATGCATCACAATGGCATTGTCCAGAACTCCTTTGAATACATGAACAATAGGCACAGAACAAATTTTTATCCATTGAGCACTTTGTACTTCCAATGAATAATCGAAACCAATGTTTCGTTTCAGATAATACCTAAACACAACATATAATAAATATGCAGACGATGTTATAAAAGGAACACAGGAAATGAATGATGTAATTGTCCAGCACTACCTACTTATATACACCCATACAGCCCTAAAACGCATTATTTTTCCTACTCGATAAGGGATTTTTCACAATAATAAATGTGGTCAAAGAACCAACCTGACCGACCTACCCAATGGGAAATAACTTAATTCTACTAAAGACCCATCGGACCTATCTAGCCAAGGAGAAATTACTACATACTTGTCAACAGCTTGAATATATAGGCTGATTGTGACAACCTATGGCCAAACATTATCTATAATATCTTCATTAAAGATGATCACTACAATTTACAGTCATGAACAGCAATTGCAAACATTATAGAAACAGTACTGTACAATATATATATATATAACACATTTGTAGATATGATAATCATATATATTTCTGGCTAGTTTGTTCCGCAATATTTGCCCAAAAGTTATGATGTATTTCTGCTATCATTCATATACCTTAACTAAGAAAATACATATTTGATGAATTCGTGATTGCAGTGTATAAGATTGTCATGCTTAAATGATTAAATGAATGTTCTAGTCAGGCCATCACCGCTGTATAATAACCCAGATCATATGTCATACACGAAGTAGCTATAAATAGTACTGATAATGTCATACACGAAACATATATAAATAGCCCTGATCATATGTCATACACGAAGCAGATATAGATTAAGAACTTACTCAGTATAATGCATTTTTTTAAACCGTATTATTATTACCTAGAATATATACTGATATCCTTCATTCTACAACATTGATTTTCCTTTACTGAAATTCCTTACCTTAGACTGAAATGAATGGAAATTGTTATTATTAGTAAGTACTTCTTTGGTTTTCCATAAATTCTCCAGGAAGAATGTATCATTACGTAAAGGATTTGAAACATTTTCAGGCATAGTGTCAAAAGGATTGATATCGATGGTCATATTAGAAGAAGCTGTGACCATCAGTAGAATGTTATATATGCGTTCACTTAAATAAATTGATGCACAGACATCAACAAATGACTACATCGTACAGACGGGGCTATTGCACGAAAAAAAGGATGTGTTTTCCTCTTATTTGTTGATTTAACAATTGTATACATGTCTGCGCAGCTGGTTCCTTAAAATGCCCCCAACACTTAGGTTTTATTTTCTGGTTTAGCTCGTATACCTTAAGTATCATATGAGATGTTTCATGAAGATTTCATTTCAGTGTGCAAGAAGGCTGCGATTCAAGAATTTAGTTTCAAAGTTTTAGGTCTAGTTATTACTGTTACGTACTAGCCGATATCATACTGTATACGTTGAAAGGTACACATGTAATTTCATCAACGTCAAAAATTATAGATGCATTTATTACATTGCTTTAAAGGCATTTTAGAATATGCATCGACATCGTTTATTATAGAATAATGTCAATTGATACCATTTCTTGTAGATAAGATTTACGTATTTATGAACAGTCTGTTATGGAATACTTGTCAACCAGTCAGGCATTATTATCTGCTTTCACGCATGTACGTCAAGTCATTAAATACACATTTCATGCAACATTCCCTTCAGTGATTCAGAGGGTCAAGTCTAAACGCCTCGTTGTGAATGAATGTTCTATCTCAAGCAATTACGGCTCCATAATAGTCCAGTGATTATTTTACACATTACAATATCTGCATTTTACGTACCTTCTCATTATCATTCATTTCAGTTGTTTTAGTTCATAGCGCGTTATAGTTTTTTTTAGAATATTTACTGACTTAAACTATTCCACATCAATGATTTTCCTGAACTGAAATCACATAACCAAAGCTCTGCTTGTTGTTCCATTAACTGTCCATGATGAATGTATAACTAAGTACAAGTATGGAAGTATTTGCGGCACATATTGACCAAAAGAAATACAGCAGTTATTATATTAGAATATGGTGGTACCGTAGAATATTATCATGCATACGTTTAATAAATAATGTAATGCAATGGAGCCATTGAATAGCTACATATTAACGAAGAAGGAGTTTGTTAGGCGAGAGATGGCTGTTTTAATTTATTTTTGTAGATATGACAATTGTGTACATTTGTCACCAGATCGTCTCCTAAAAGTTCTAAAACAGATTTAATTTTCTGTCTTCACCCATATACTGCAACTAACAAAATGCATGATTGATGCAGTGTTCATTTGAATATTTAAAACGATCACTGTTTAACCATTGAATGTACATAATAGCCACGAGCATATTGTATAAGTTTTAAAGATACACACTGCACATTAATATCTAGTATGTAGTTTAGGGTCATTACATAAACTGAATACAAAGTAATTTACATCAGTTTGGAAGAACGTGTTTCTAGAAGTGAAATTATTTGCATATTTCTGAAATAAAAGGAGATTTTCATATCAGTGAATACGTCGCTGCTCTTAAAAATGCCTTGCAGGATTATGTAAAAGTTTGAAACATTTTCCACAAATGACTAAAAGAATGATAATAGTGATTATATTTCAATATGGTTTTACCATGAGAACATTAGTCTTCACATTCTGACTGACATACATTAATACAACATAGGGACTGAATCACTACATTGTACAGCAGGCTTTTGGCCCACAAACAGAAGGTGTCAGCTTTCACTTCTTTCTTGTAGATATATATTTCGGACCAGTTTGTTCGTAAAATGTGCCCCATTTTTAGTTGTCATTGTCTGCTTTCACTAATATACCTTAACTACAAAATGACATATTTTATGCATTGTTCATTTCTATGGCTAGAAGGATTCAGTGGAAATGAATGTTCAAGTTCATGCTGTTACCACTGCATACTAGTCCAGAACATACTTCTTGCGTTAAACCGATACACGTCTCACTAAGTTTCACAGTATCATGCATATTATTTGTTTTGTTTTCGAGCACTTTATAATTATTCTTGAATATACACTTATTTACTTTATTCTACAATGATGATTTTCCATAACAGAGATTACGTACCGATTGCTGAAATAAAAGGAATGTTCATTGAAATAAACGATTCTTGTCTATTATAATTAAAGGCAATGCAAAATATATCATTACGTAACAAATTTGAAACATTGTCAGGAATGATGTCAAAAAGAATGATATCGATGGACATATTAGAAGAAGCTGTGACCATTAAAAGATTGTTGTATAAACGTTCACTTAAATAAACTGATGCACTGAAATCAACACATGACTACATTGTACAGACGGGGCTTTTGCACAGAAAGTCCATGATTGTTTCTCCATTGAATGTTCCTGCAGAATGCATAACTAAGTACATATATGGACGTATTTGCAGCACAAACTGGCTAAATGAATGACAGCAGTTATTGTATTAGAATATGGTGGTACCTTTAGAAAATCATGATGCACACGTTCACTAAAATAATGTAATGCAGTGAAAGTAATGAATCGCTACATTTTAACGTAGAGGCATTTGTTCGGAGAGAAGTGCCTGGTTTTATTTTGATTTATTGTTATAGATATGAGAATCGTATATGTCTCAAACCACTTCGTCTCGTAAAAGTTCCAAAACAGGTTATATTTTCTGTCTTCACTCATATACCGCCACTAACAAAACGTGTTTTTGATGCAGTGTTCATTTGAATATTTAAGAAGTCCACTATTAAACCATTCAACGTACATAATAGCCACGAGCATATTGTATACGTTTAACGGCACAGATTCCACTTTCTTTCGCAGTATGTAGCTTAGGTTCATTACATAAATTGAATACAAAGTAATTTACTTTATTTTAGAAGAACGTGTTTCTTCAACCGAAATTACTTACATTTTTCTGAAATGAAAATAGATTTTCATATCAGTGAATAAGTCGTTGCTGTTAAAAATGTCCCTGCAGAATTATATAAACTTTTGTACAGATTTTCCCCAAATGACTAAAAGAATGATAATAGTGATTATATTTCAATATGGTTATACCATGAGAA
>JAECUM010023137.1:0-44106 GCA_016617855.1 Megalonaias nervosa | reverse complement strand
TTTGAAAGAGAATGATTTATGTGGGAAGACAGTGTTGAATGAAGGGAGTCTTGCTGTGAAACGAAGTTTGATAGTTGGTGTTGGATTTTAGGCACTACACAAGGCATTTTGGTTAGTGTGCATGGATTATTGGCTAGTATGTTTCTGAGACTTACTCTTCTTTTAAACTCTATTCTAACGCAAGGCCTTTTGGATAGTGTTAGTGGGTCTTGGATGCTCCAAGTGATGGGATGGATAGTATGTTTGCGCGTTTTCATCTCCTTCTTTTACATCCTGTATCTGCTGATACATGTTGCCGGATTTTAGACCTCACCTTTAGGCGTTTGCAATACGGTGTATGAGGGTTTGGATGGTATAGGTGATGTGATGGATAGTACGTTTGCTCATTTTTATATTCTTCATTTACTCAATACCCTATTGTCTGTTAGTTGTTGTGGGATTTTAAGCACTACACTGAGCGTTTGGGATAGTGTATTTGGGATCTTATATGTTATAAGTGGTGTGATGGATAGTACGTTGGTAAAATATGCAATATCCTTCATTTACATTACACCCGTTTCTTCTGATAGTTGGTGTGGGATTTTATACCCTATACAAGGCCTCTTGGAATGAGTGTATGGGCTATCGGATGCTATAGATATTGTGATGGATAGTATGTTTGCGCGATTTCATCTTCATTTACATTACACCCGTTTTATTTGATAGTTGGTGCGTGATTTTAGGCACTGTACAAAAGGTTTTGGATTGTGTATGGTGTTGGATGGTATAATTGGTGTGGTGGATAGTATGTTTATCAGCATTCATTTCCTTCTTTTAAACTCTGTGCTAAAAAGTTGTTACTTTGAACACCTATTAAACGTGTATGAAAAGTATAAAATGTCTTATGTCGTCGATCTAACAATAAATACAGAGCAGATGTACTACGAAGTTTACTGGATTTATCTAAACAACAACTGTCTCACCACTATCACTAATTCTCTATGTAATAATGACTTGATCTGCTTTGTATTTTCCAACGTCGACGTACCTACAAGACAATAGAAAGCTATGTGGCCTTAGCACAAACTCTCCACTGTACGTGTGTCACGAGAAAAATGTATATCCGATCTTTGCCAGAAATCTTCACTCCATTCAAACCCCCAAATTTCACTAGTTTAAAAACTGTCACTAAATAGTGTCGCTCTTCTCTCCCTAAGTATGTGAGTATGGCAAAAATATCTTAATGGGAAATTCTTTTGTCCGTTTCAAAACGCGAACCAGTAATGTGAGGTATTAGCAAAATATTGATGAAAGACTAAGGATGCTATTGCACAAGGCCAGTTTATGTTAGTGACCTCATATTCCTTTCCAGATATACACTCTCCCCCTGTACCTTGGTTTTCGTCTTGCAACATGGGAAGAGAGAAAGAAAACAAATACTGCACATGAAAGTTTGGACAGATATTTTTTATATAGCGTGATTGAAATAGTTATGCAAGTAGCATTGCCTACCTTCTGGAAAGCGCAATAGCTGGAGTCAAGGATGACAGCCTTCTCGCAAATGTAAATTGCAGGGGCAATATTACCATAAAGTTTAGTGAATTTATCAGCGGTTTAGGAGGAAATTTGATAAAGTACATACGATTTGACAGATGAACGTTCATCTCCTTTAACATACCGTATCTTCTGACACATGTTGCCGGATGTTAGACCTCACCTTTAGGCGTTTGCAAGACAAAACAAATATATGTCGTCGTCAAAATCGTCATAGACTTTTTCGACAAGGTATTCTTTGCCCTGCAAGCCCTTGAAAGTAATAAGAATGAAAACACAATTACGCCTGTCGCCGTCGGGATAAGCACAGACTTAATGGAATCAAGATGAATGGGTCGAATTTTACTGCAGTTATTCTTTGGCCCCTTCCTATTAGGATCGAAAACATGCCCAAGGAGGAAAAAGAATGGGTTAAAGTTACATATTCAAATAGCAAATATGAAAAGTCTGACAGGTTTGTAGCAATTAATAATCATTAAATGGGCATACTTTATTTAAATATCTGAACAACGTTTAAATTACAGTTTCTTGTAAAGTCAATGTTTATTATTCCCCACCCCATCCCTTCTCTCTCTCTCTCTCTCTCTCTCTCTCTCTCTCTCTCTCTCTCTCTCTATTATGGTGTAATGTCGTGGATAATCTAGCTAATCTAGCTGAGTATTGTTTGGTGTTGTTATTCTTTCGTGTGTTCACAGTCATCGTTCTTTTTCTTTCTTCCTCATCTTCGTATCTCTTTTTCTTCTTTCCTCTTCCTGCCGTTTTTGAATCACAAAGGTTTCTTCTGTATCTTTCGGCTTATGTAAGAAATTCTATAATTCTTCCTTTTGTCTCTGTTTAAAATCTTCTACCCAATGCAACGAGGGAGGAGGACGTGAAGTTACTGTTGTTGGCAAAATTCTTGCAAAAGAAAATTCACTAACTCCAAATTAAAATCATCTTCTGCTTGAAGCATGACCGTGGGTTTAGCAGCCACAGCATGCGCAGCTGGCTTACCGCAATACATCATAGTTTCAGCCATACTCATACTATGTCGCACGGACGCTGGTGCACCTATATACTGCTCGTGACGTCACGCAGCGCTCTCTTCTGACTAGAAGAGATGCTTTTTGTTGTGTCTCTGTTTTGTAAAGCCACATCGCATAGGTCGAACATTTCAATCCATTTCGATTCTACCTTAGACTATAAATACAAGTGTCTTGTCCCATGGTTACACCTGTTCTCACGAGGCGATGTGGACACAGAGGTTGAATTCCCTAAAATTATTTCTGACATGTTGCTCAATTCGGACTGCGTTATGTATGTGAAATCATCATGGGCCATCACCAAGATGACGGACAGAGGTATTTGAAAGAGAATGATTTATGTGGGAAGACAGTGTTGAATGAAGGGAGTCTTGCTGTGAAACGAAGTTTGATAGTTGGTGTTGGATTTTAGGCACTACACAAGGCATTTTGGTTAGTGTGCATGGATTATTGGCTAGTATGTTTGTGAGACTTAATCTACTTTTAAACTCTATTCTAACGCAAGGCCTTTTGGATAGTGTCAGTGGGTCTTGGATGCTCCAAGTGATGGGATGGATAGTATGTTTGCACGTTTTCATCTGATACATGTTGCTGGATTTTAGACCTCACCTTTAGGCGTTTGCAATACGGTGTATGAGGGTTTGGATGGTATAGGTGATGTGATGGATAGTACGTTTGCTCATTTTTATATTCTTCATTTACTCAATACCCTATCGTCTGTTAGTTGTTGTGGGATTTTAAGCACTACACTGGGCGTTTGGGATAGTGTATTTGGGATCTTGCATGTTATAAGTGGTGTGATGGATAGTACGTTGGTAAAATATGCAATATCCTTCATTTACATTACACCCGTTTCTTCTGATAGTTGGTGTGGGATTTTAGACCCTATACAAGGCCTCTTGGAATGAGTGTATGGGCTATCGGATGGTATAGATACTGTGATGGATAGTATGTTTGCGCGATTTCATCTTCATTTACATCACACCCGTTTTATTTGATAGTTGGTACGGGATTTTGGGCACTGTACAAAAGGTTTTGGATTGTGTATGGTGTTGGATGGTATAATTGGTGTGGTGGATATTATGTTTATGAGCTTTCATTTCCTTCTTTCAAACTCTGTGCTAAAAAGTTGTTACTTTGAACACCTATTAAACGTGTATGAAAAGTATAAAATGTCTTATGTCGTCGATCTAACAATAAATACAGAGCAGATGTACTACGAAGTTTACTGGATTTATCTAAACAACAACTGTCTCACCACTATCACTAATTCTCTATGTAATAATGACTTGATCTGCTTTGTATTTTCCAACGTCGACGTACCTACGAGACAATAGAAAGCTATGTGGCCTTAGCACAAACTCTCCACTGTACGTGTGTCACGAGAAAAATGTATATCCGATCTTTGCCAGAAATCTTCACTCCATTCAAACCCCCAAATTTCACTAGTTTAAAAACTGTCACTAAATAGTGTCGCTCTTCTCTCCCTAAGTATGTGAGTATGGCAAAAATATCTTAATGGGAAATTCTTTTGACCGTTTCAAAACGCGAACCAGTAATGTGAGGTATTAGCAAAATATTGATGAAAGACTAAGGATGCTATTGCACAAGGCCAGTTTATGTTAGTGACCTCATATTCCTTTCCAGATATACACTCTCCCCCTGTACCTTGGTTTTCGTCTTGCAACATGGGAAGAGAGAAAGAAAACAAATACTGCACATGAAAGTTTGGACAGATATTTTTTATATAGCGTGATTGAAATAGTTATGCAAGTAGCATTGCCTACCTTCTGGAAAGCGCAATAGCTGGAGTCAAGGATGACAGCCTTCTCGCAAATGTAAATTGCAGGGGCAATATTACCATAAAGTTTAGTGAATTTATCAGCGGTTTAGGAGGAAATTTGATAAAGTACATACGATTTGACAGATGAACGTTCATCTCCTTTAACATACCGTATCTTCTGACACATGTTGCCGGATGTTAGACCTCACCTTTAGGCGTTTGCAAGACAAAACAAATATATGTCGTCGTCAAAATCGTCATAGACTTTTTCGACAAGGTATTCTTTGCCCTGCAAGCCCTTGAAAGTAATAAGAATGAAAACACAATTACGCCTGTCGCCGTCGGGATAAGCACAGACTTAATGGAATCAAAATGAATGGGTCGAATTTCACTGCAGTTATTCTTTGGCCCCTTCCTATTAGGATCGAAAACATGCTCAAGGAGGAAAAAGAATGGGTTAAAGTTATATATTCAAATAGCAAATATGAAAAGTCTGACAGGTTTGTAGCAATTAATAATTATTAAATGGGCATACTTTATTTAAATATCTGAACAACGTTTAAATTACAATTCTTGTAAAGTCAATGTTTATTATTCCCCACCCCATCCTCTCTCTCTCTCTCTCTCTCTCTCTCTCTCTCTCTCTCTCTCTCTCTCTCTCTCAGCAATATCTTGCAACATCTATCTAATCTAGCTGAAATTTGTGTGTTGTTTTTCTTTTGTGATCACAGTAGTGGTTCTTTATTCTTCTTCTTTCTCCTGATATCCTGCTACCGTCCTTCTTTTCAACTTTTTATATAGTAAATGAACACATTTGATTCGTGGCCTTAGCTAAACAAACGCATTACAATAATCAATGCAAAACCATTCAGCAATTAAGGAGATATCTTAACGTCTGATCTGACACTTTTTAGCATTTACGCAAAGGCGGGTTGTTCGAGGGTAAGTTACATCTGTCTAAAAACTACTTCATGAGTATTTCAACAGAAGGTTCAATACGCCAGGTAATGATAGCTTGTCACTAGATGCTTTTGACAATAAATTGTTATATGAACAGGTCCGTTTAGTGTACATGTTTCTGTAATGATTCAGTGTATTTACCGTGGAAGGCTTAAGCTCAAATATTCAAACCCATGCATTGGATGTTTGAGGTATTATTAAAACTGAAACATAGATTTGAATTTTTTACCCGCAGGACATACATCCATTTCACTCTAAACTGCTTTATAACAGACTCGGTAAAACAAGTTCGCAACGTAAAGAACGCAGTTTTACATAAAGTCCGGAAATTGGAGAAAGAAAGAACTAACGAAAGGATAAAATAAAAGTTATACATACATACATACATACATACATACATACATACATACATACATACATACATAGACACATTTATCACCCTAATCAACTTGTTGTATTTCAACTCATCGCTGCTGTTGTTATGATTAAATAGTCCTTGTCTTGCAGGTTGTATTAGCGCAGTCAAGTTTTCAATCCAGCACCCACCACCCATAACATACAAAGGATAATGACCATAAACTACCATTTCTGCCCTAAAACTCTACTCAAGAACCCTGCCTCTGCGGGCTAAGCAGCAGACAAAATTATTATATGGTCTATTTTCCCACATGAAAAAATCCCTGTAGACAGAATTTATCCTCCAAGCAAATTCGACGGTAATCTGAATAATCACTCCTACCCCACCCACAATAAAACCCCTTCACTTAGGAGACCAGTCTCCCGAATACAAACATCTTGTCATGAACTTTATCAATCGGATGCAAAATAATGAAATGATAACCAAAGATAATGTGTGAAATAATCAATTACAAATTGTGTCGTAAAAGTCTGTTTCCATCCAAAGTTTAGTATTTTTTTACATTTTATCCATTTTCATAACATTTAAGCCCTTTTTATGTCATATGTGAAGTGTATTAGATACACTTCGGTCTAAGATAAACAACTTTCAAAGAATATGGTAGATTTGCTCTTTTGAATTCAAATTTGGTAGCTGTGTTAATGATGCATACATCGGAAAGGCACTTAGCATGCATCCATTAATAATGCAGGAATAAGGCTAACAAATTGTTTTCGAACTTAGTAAAAAGTTATGTAATAGCTATTGAGTTACGTATTTAATGAGCAAGGTATCGAAAGTGTATAACTTGAATGAAAACGTGTTCCTTAAGGGGAATAAATTCTTAGATTGACTTTCGCATGGGGTAAATGGATTATAGTTAGAGTAATCAAAAACTCCGTCTTTTGATCTGCAGAATAAACATTTCAACAACTACTCTTTCAATATATGTTGTGCGTTATCGCACCCTATGTGTAGTGGGCAAACAAATGTGGCAAAACATTTTCACTAAACTACAACTTGTCTTTTCTCTCGATTTCACCTATGTGCCTTTTTAAGAAAACTACTATATAGTGGCGACAAAAAAAATTCAGATTAATCAGGCGATAACTTTAACGTAAATTGAGCAGGTCTACTAGGGAAGAATAGTTAATATTACAATAACTTTTTGCATTTGTATTTGCCCCTATGTAATATATATATATATATATATATATATATATATATATATATATATATATATATATATATATATATATATATATAATGCAAGGAATTATAAACCAGTCATTCGTGGTATTTTACATAATGAAACTAATATAAAGAGTTTATTAGACGGAGAATACTCCTTCAAAATACCATATTAGCGTGCAACCCTAAAGAACTGTTAGTTTTTTAAAGCGTATCTCATCAGGTTTCCAATTCACCACGTTAGTCAGAACTAGTTTGAAGAAAGGCAATATATCAAAATCTATAGAAAATTACCCGTGCGTGCTTGTGCATTTATGAAGTAAAAATGTCAATCAGAAGAAATTTGGTGTCTAGATAGGAACTTTATCACATAGTAGGTGTAGTTTTCCTATAGTACGTGCAGTTTCATATTTTTGATATTACAACACGTTAAAATATCACTTCATGTGATTCTGACTAGTCCAAATAAGCCCATGAAATTATTGTGCACGATCCTCTTTACTGATTGGCTGGGTTCGTGGGAAAACGTTTTTAACCCATGGAATGTTTTGTTTTAAATAACATTTTTTGACGGCCATTTTTTAACTCGACTCGCGAAAAGAAATTGAGGAAAAATTATCTCGGCTGTCTGAATATGGATATGTTACCCCCACAGGGGTTTGTTATGTCATGTATAACAATATCATCATAAGAAAAATGGCGTAAAACTACAAGATAAGAACAACAATAAGAAGTAAAACTAAAGGTATTGCTTATATGATAGGGGGTGGCGGGGAGGGGAGGGGGCGCTATATCTGTAACATAGATATATAATCCACCGTATATACAAGCGTGGTTTAAATGTTAACTTAAAGAAGTAAATAAACTCACCTCTGTTCACAGAAGAATCTGGACATAAATGGGTCTCCTAACTAACAGAACTTTATCCAACCAAAGAATCTTTACGCAGTATATTTGGGATGCAAATCCGACTCGGAAAGAAATTTCTTTACGTATTATGTACAGTCTATTGTTCCAAATCAAATACTGCAAATATCCGGTCACAAATGCATTGCAGTAAATGTGGGAATTTTTGCATCCAGTAATCCTATTTCACATGAAAATCGCAACAATGTAACGTTTAGTTCAGAAAGTGACATTTTAGGGTAAACATGTACCCTAGGCCTACTGTGTACCGTATCAAACAATGTGGCAGCATCACATCGCATTGATCATTCTGTTTTGAAAAGTTATTTTGTCGTTATAAAATGTTCTGTTTATTCGGATGGAAATATTTTCTTTGATTTATAGTTCGTAAAAAAGTACAATCTACTTTTAGCAGTTCAACTTTGTTTGGGACTATATTTTATGCACAACAAATGAAAGGTGCACCGTCTGTCAGAATGAACGAAATTATTCTTCTTTCCACTGAAATAAAAACCATATGATGTAAAGAATCTCAAATGGGTAATGATTTAATACTAAATTTATGACATTATTCAACTCGTTTCATAAATTCAAAATTAAATCATTACCCATTTGAGATCCTCTATATATAATATTTTGTTAGGCAATTACATTTATGTCATTGTACCCCTCCCTCCTCCATATAACTTAAATGTATGTGTAGATTATTCAGATAATCGAAATATCTGTGATCGTAATGATACTGTATCAGTCATGCTCAAACTTAGATGGTGCGGGAATGCCTTACATACGAAGACTAGTCCTTTCATATTTCATATTTCATTTTTATGGCAGATATCACTCATAAAATGACATTTCAAAGTCATTGATGATATAATCTCGCTTATGAAATCTGTACATGAGGTAGTATCAATACATTGGAGACGAATAAAGTACGCAAGCAATGCACAGGGTCAACTGGTGACATCATATTCTCTCTCAGATAGATCTATTTCCTATGCATCTTGATATTCGTCGTCGAATAATTATCTCTTGGTAAAGCCCAAGACGTTATTGTAAGCTGTACCATACTTTGGAAGTACTACGAACGGACAAAAACAAAATAGTTATCAGCGTCGAAAATGGCACCGACTTACTGGACAAGCCATAAATGGCTGTACCAGTTCTTAAAAGTAGTAAGAAGGGAAACAAGAAAATGCATATTGCGGTCGACAAAGGAACCAATTTACTGGAATATATATTTACTTATGACGTGGGCTTGACCTTTGTCCGTAAATCAGAGTAGAGGCCTACCTGACTTGCTTGCATGATTTTGTATATTTGGTCCTAAATGAAACTGGCATCGATCGAATATAGCAGCCATGGTAGCCATCTCGAAAATATTGTTATTGTTGAAGAATATGAGAGATGGTTGCAACATTAAGCATATACTCTGAAGAAAGGTTCTAAATTTTAATTATCAAACATTCTATTTGGCCAGTAGAACGCTTTTTCCTTTCGTGGGGCTGTTGTTTGACTAATATTCACAGAAACCAAGAGTACGTCCACGATAATAAGCTTTGTAATCGTTTTCTTTTTCAACTATCGATAAGAACTGTAAAAATATTGAAACATTGGCTGAACAAATCTCATCAGAGTTTACTAACTACAAAAGAATCTCAAATGTAGATTATAGTCACCATGAAATCTTTTTATGTATATCTGCTGGAGGTTTAGACCAGATTAGCGTTTGTAAAATATGTATAGTTTCAAATGCTCAAAATGTTTGCGATAAATGCTTCCATTGATTTGGAAATCTAATCAGAAGCTCTAGTCATCCCTAACAGCATACCTACCGGGTGCAGTTCGTCTACATTTAGTGTATTGTTCATTCGTGTTCACAATTATTGCAAGAAAATATTTTATTTTTTTTAAATGTACCAAACAAATGGAAAAATTAATGTAATCGCCTGAAAATCAATCAGCTAATCTACTAAATTTTAGTTCCTCCGATGAAATGCTCGTAACGCACTTACACTCACAAGTGTGTTGTTTTGTTTTTGTTTTTTTTTTTTTTTGTTTTTCGTTTTTTTTGTTTTTTGTTTTTTTCTTGCTAAATAATGGTTGGAGTCAAAAGGACATGATCAAAGCTAGATGTCTTTGGTATAATAGGAGCGAAAGGTCGTAAAATCTTCAAATATTCATAAATGTGAACAAAATAGAACGTTGTTAAAGTGTTTAAATGTCCACTCGAATCATCAATATGCACAAAAATATGTACAAACTTTCCTGGCCCTGTGTTCATTAATTGTCTGCTATTGTGCTCAAGCAGATTGCTTTTATTGGCGTACAGATCGACAGAAGCATCACTTCATACCCATATGCTACTTATTTAAGGGTATACAAATTCTTGAAAATAATTTCAGTTGATTCAGTGCAGGAAAAGCTGAATAGTTTTGCAAATAGTTTTGCAAATAAAAATATAATTTTAAATTCACTGTCAATTTCCATGCTCAGATGCACATATTTTGTTGTGACTAACAGGGGCACAGACTTACTATTATTTACAGGCAAAACAATTTCACCAACTTCTACTAAGAGAATTATTCATATGATTGCAAAGAAAATGAAGCAAACTTTTTGTTACAAATATGTACTTTATTCATTGGTAGAGATACACCAACTAATTAATTAGTACCAAATTTATATTGCCTTCAGCATTTTAAGACGCTGTATACAATTTTTGAAAGACGGTTATGTCACGTGAGATAAATCTGCTATATCAAGCATAATTAGTTGAGTCCATGTTTTTAAAGCTGATACAGAGAATATGAAAAGACCAATGCAATTAATCGTTTTGAATCCTGAAAACATATGGCTTCGTGTAGAAAAGTTGCTGTATCTCTCCCAAAACCTACATCCTTCATGTATTACTTATTTGATGACCTTTTCATGAGATATAAGAAAGTAATACAACCTGCTGACTTTAAACATAGGTCATACTTTACGGTATACTTAAACTTCAATTTCTGAATCTCTTACAAAGTATTGTTTTAAGTTGATGACAAAACTATAGCAATAACGTCGGTTATTTACTACTGTGCTAGAGCTTGATTTAAATATCAAAGTCAAACATGTAACATCAAGATCTAGTAAACGACTTGATATTAATTTCCATGATCACTTGGCAAAAACCAAGCAGTAAAGACCTATGGTCAAAATGTTTTAGGTGGAAAATATTTTGTAATTTTGAAATCCATATACTCAAATCAAACAGAGTGTGTCAGATCTGTCTCACTACCTTAAGACCAAAACCGTTTACTTTACAAACAAAAAACTCCAGACACCCCTCCTACAAGTTCCACACCGTCCCAAAACTGAATCCCATGTTACAGTTCCATATGCTTGGAGTGTTCCAAGCATAATGTTAAAATCAATTAAGACCTCCATAACTACCGGCATAAGTCATAGTGTTATGCATGTCTATATTGTGTGTTTAACTTTTGTCCATGATTGTAGATTGTAAGGGTCATTTATAAACAACTTATTACGTAGCGAACTCTTGTCCATGATTGTGGCTGAGAACTTTAAGATAATATTTTCAAACATGTTTACATGAGCTTTTGACCATATAGGGTTCTAGAATGAAAACTTGTTAACGAATATGATTAGAAAATCACCCATATCTTGGTAATCTTATTGCATCTGAGATATTTACATAAGGTTTGTGATGAACAAAAATGATTTTATGATATCTTAATATCAGTCTTTTAGTTGTGTGCAGTTATAAATTGAGAGGAATTATTTTTTTAATTATTCATTGGAATTGCAAAGTGCTCACTGAATTTTAGGAATAACACATTACTAAGGGATATTTGGGAATAGATTAAAAGACATTCTGGATTATGGTCTAATATTCTGCATTTCTGGATAGTTCCTAACTATGTAATGCAATGTTATTAGATTTATTATAGTCTGTTTTCTAGTTTAACAGTATGTAACTGAATAGAACGATTGTATCCACATAAATATTTAATGTATTGAGAGACGAGAGAATGATACTTCAACTTCTGTAAGATTCTCATCAGACACAGGTTCGCATATGAACCTGATTATTGTGATAATTTGGTACATTATTTTACTGTTAAGTACTTAACTCCACGTATGCGCATGCTTAACGTATGTCACTGTATTTTATACATTACCGTGTCGCATGTATTACACGGCTTCAGGCATTATATTTTCAGCTGTTTATGTTTTAGGGGCAGCTATCGTTTGACTGTGAGCAGTGCCGATGTGTTTGTCGGTGTCTACCCAATCTGTGTGAGCTGCCTGTGTTGGGCAGTGTAGCAGCTGTAGAGTTGTCAATGCTGTCCGTTTTGGAGGTGAGATGTGTCTGAACTGTACTGTCGGTGATGTGATGAATCTTTTGCGAGAGCCATCGAGTGACTGTCCGTTTTTGATGTTTGTGTTGGGCCACTGTAGAGCTGTTCGTGTTGTATGTGTTGTCAGCTGTGGAACTATGTGTTGGAAGGGTGGTTTTAGCCATGGTGCTGGTTTGGATATCGAGTAGTGGTTCTTTGTGTCTCGGTATGAACCTAGTGTGGTGTTGTCAGTACTGTCGTTTCCATGGAGGAAGATAGTGGTTATCACATGCTGCGGAACCAACTGGCCAGCAGGGAACAAAGGCGTCCAATGGTAACATAGGAAACCTGGGAGGGGCAGGCCATTCGTGGTCGCTCCTTGACCATTCGACAGCGGCGGGACTGAAGATACCATGTGCGTGTCATCTGAACACCACAGGTTATCTCCAACCTTTGGGTTAAATATCATTATCACCACTCGAGCAGAAAAACCACCATCAGAAATATAATCATTATAGCTAAATAATAAACATCGTATTCTCGCTAGCATTCTTTGTGTCTTTGTTGTCATCTGACCCCAACTCAGTTCATCTTGTTACATCTACATATAGCAAGAACTTCTGAAATGGCTGAATAGGGTACAAATCAGGGTGAGGAAACTGCCAACAGAAAACCACGTAAAGCATTAAACCCATACAGCATAGTTTATCCAGGAGGATTAATTGTACCTAACAAAATTCTCTCTTCTAATTAGAAATCCCTTTTCTGATCATGCTTGCCTGCATTTATATATTTCGTCTATTGAATGCGGTCAATTGTTTTCCATATTGCTTAGCACAGCTTTTAACCAAAGGGAACTTATGAAACACAATACGAAGGCATTGTTTAAAATTAGTTGCGAGCCGTTACTAGTATTTATCGTATACTGAACTCATAAAGATATTGTTTCAAATATGACTTTAAACACTTTTCTAGAGAGAGTAATTTTGGAACAATACCTGCGTAGCATTTTCCACTACAATGTAAAATGCCCAGGACAAAGAAGCATGTGTTCATGGAAAACTTGTAAAAAAGCAAGACATGAGCCGCAATTGAAACATTGTTATTTAGTATGATCTTTAATGGAAAGTGCTATTTTTTAAGTTTACCAAAAATGTTTCATAACCTTTTGTGGCCTAAATTTAAAAGCTTATTGAAAGATAAAACAACCCTAATAAAATATTCATTGCCAGATTCAACAGCTTTAATGTGTCTGCACTATGTATATACTGTTGTGCATATTATTAAAATTAGCGAGAAATTGAAAAGAATCCTTTGATTGACTTTCTCAATCATCGATATCGCGAAGAGTTTCAAGGTTATGGACTCAATGGCGTGGACATACCTTTTCAACATACCCTTCTACAGTAACCGAATCATTGTTACATGTTCTAACATCACTAGACCGTAGTTTTAACCTCCAAACGTCTATTAGTCCATGCCTGCCTTAATTTCCTTTCGATCATTTTAATTGTATAATGCTTTATTTTTAATTCTTTATCAATGCCCACCGAATGTATAATATGAATCCCATAGGTATGTTGTCGGTTAAAACATTCAAACGCAATTGTTGCATATCAACAATTTTATGAGTAAAATATACCATGGACAAGTTTATTTTTTTTAAAGAAATTAGATAATAGATATGTAGCGGTGCTTATTATGACCACTTTCGTATGTCCTTCGCTTTCTATCACGCTGTTAAAGGCATGAATACTTTTACTGAGAAAGCTAAAAGGTTCAGTGTGAACATAAAAATGAAGAAACTATAATTGTTAATATATAGGTCCATTAAAATAGTGCTTTATTAGTTACATTAATTTATAATGTTTTATTTCATAATTATGTAATAAATATGTTTCCTATCATAATAGCAGTTTCTTACACTCCATTTCTGAAAGTTCCATGTCTTGTATATTGAAAATGACTGTGATACAAAAGGAAAGTCATACAAAGTCTGGCAATTCATTTTCAGATTAATTCCTTACAATATTAAGTAACTCTGAAGAATATGAAGCATTTTGGAAAATGCCTAAATGTGTATCCACCGACAATGGAAGGGAAAGCACAAACTTAACTCCAACCTTTGCATAATAATATTTAATAAACACATACACAATTTATATCAAAGTGCTTGATTACCTTGTATCCTTCATTTTATAATACTTGTATGAAATTATATACTTGAACCAGTCAGCGAGGTCATGCAGAGAAGGATAGTAAATATTAGGGTCAACCAAATTTTGTAACGTACATGCTCCTGTCGCTAAAACGCCAACTTAGCGATAATGACGTGTCACCATTAATGACGGTTGCGCTGTAGTGCACACATACCCACAGACGCACACATAAAAATGGCCCTAACATATGTTTCCCGCTCTGACATTCTACTTCTGCTGACCAAATAGCGAACAAAATTAGTCTAAGGTATATTTTCTCTCATGGAAAAATCCCTCTATTTTATTTATCTCCACATAACAGAATTTATCCACGTGCACAGTATACACTACTGTAATTACCATTCCTTTCCTCACCCACACACGACCCAATTGCATTCAGGAGCCCCCTAACAACAAAATGCACTCATTTTCCGTTGAATTTATCAAACTGATCTACAAACCAAGTCGTAACGAAAGGCTATCTGTGAAATTTCAATTACAATTTGTGGTGACATTTTGTTACCATACAGATTTTAGGATTTACAGTTCATGCATCATTAGATTCAAGTCTTTTAATGCCATATGTCAAATTTACTAGATACACTTCAGTTTACAACAAAAACACACACAATCAATATGGTATATTTTCTCTATATGCAGCGAGCAGGTCAATATGACAGAATGTTTCTACAACAATATTTCTATTCTTCCGAGTTCGCCTTTGATCCTTTGTGAAAATTCTGGCACACTCTGGCGGACAAAAGAAACTGATTCAGCTTATACCGGCTATGACTTTTACTTTAAGTTGTTAGGTGTACGCGTAAAAAATAGTTAGCATGCTTGAACTTTTCTTCGTCTTAAATGATAGATGGGCTTATCTACAACTTCAATCACATTTCCATTTTTAAATTTCAACGAAGAAAATTAAATCAATTCAAGAACAGGATGCAAAACAATGATAGAAAGCGAAGGACATACGAAAGTGGTCATAATAAGCACCGCTACATATCTATTATCTAATTTCTTTAAAAAAAAAAAAAACTTGTCTGTGGTATATTTTACTCATGAAATTGTTGATATGCAACAATTACTTTTGAAAGTTTTAACCTGCAGTATATCTATGGGAATTCATATTATACCTTCGGTAGGCTTTGATAAAGAATTAAAAATAAAGCCTTCGGTTGGCTTTGATAAAGAATAAAAAAAAAAGCATTATACAGTTAAAACGATAAAAATATAACACCATGTAATGGCCAAAAGGAAATTAAGGCAGACATGGAATAAGACATGTTTGGAGATTAAAATGCCGGTCTAGTGATGTTAGAATATCTAACAATGATCTGGTAACCCTAGAAGGGTGTGTCGAAAAGGTATGTCCACGTCAAGCCATTAGTCCATAACCTGGAAACTCATTGCGATATCGATGCTTGAGAAAGTCAATCAAAGGATTCTTTTCAATTTCTCGCTCTCTAATTTTAATAATATGCACAATGATATATCAATAGTGCAGACACATTAAAGCTGTTGAATCTGGCAAATATATTTTTATTAGGGTTGTTCATCTTTTAATCAGCTTTTTAAATTTAGGCCGCAAATGTTTCAGTTGTGGCTCATGTCTTGCTTTTCTTTTCAAGTTTTCCATAAACATATGCCTAAATGTGTATCCACCGACAATGGAAGGGAAAGCACAAACTTAACTCCAACCTTTGCATAATAATATTTAATAAACACATACACAATTTATATCAAAGTGCTTGATTACCTTGTGTCCTTCATTTTATAAAACTTGTATGAAATTATTTACTCGAACCAGTCAGCGAGATCATGCACAGATGGATAGCAAATATTTGGGTCAAACACATTTTGTAACTTTCATGCTCTTGTCACTAAAACGCCTATCTAGTTATGATGACGTGTCACCATTATTGACGGTTGCACTGTAATGCACACAAACGCACATATTAAAAACGGTCCAACATATGTTTCCCGCTCTGACATTCTAGTTCTGCTGGCCAAATGGCAAACAAAATTAGTCTAAGGTCTATTTTTCCTCATGGAGAAATCCCTCTATTTTATTTATCTCCACAGAACAGAATATACACCCCGTGCACATATACTCTACTGTAACTACCATTCCTTTTATCACCCACAAACGACCCAATTGCATTTAGGAGCCCCCTAACAAAAAAACACACACATTTTCCGTTGAATTTATCAAACTGATTTACAAACCAAATGGTAACGAAAGGCTATGTGCGAAATGTCAATTACAATTTGTCATAACATTTTGTTACCATACTGATTTTAGGATTTACTGTTCATGCATTATTAACAACATTCAAGTCTTTTAATGCCATATGTTAAATTTACTAGGTACACTTCAATATACAACAAACACATACAATGAATATGGTATATTTGCTCTATATGTAGCGGGCAAGTCATTGTGACAAAATATTTCCACAACAGTATTTAATTTCTTTCGTTTTCGCCTTTGATCCTTTGTGAAAAAACTGCCCCCCTGCGGCAGACAAACGAAATTGA
This sequence comes from Megalonaias nervosa, assembly GCA_016617855.1. Lineage (NCBI taxonomy): Eukaryota > Metazoa > Mollusca > Bivalvia > Unionida > Unionidae > Megalonaias > Megalonaias nervosa. Next base: position 27,229 of record JAECUM010023137.1, on the reverse strand, counting down.
TTCATTTTATACTGGCTATAACTTGTACTTTAAGTTGTTAGGAGTACGCGCGAAAAAGATTTAGCTTCCTTGATCTTGTCTTCGTTTTAATAACATATTAGCTTATCTACAACTTCAATCACATTTCCACTTTTAAATTTCAACGAAGTAAAATTCAATTCAAGAACAGGATGCAAAACAATGATAAATGTCCATGTGTTATTCGTGGCATTTTAAACAATGAAAATACTGTCAAGAAGAATTTTGGAATACTTGTAAACAAATACAATATCAATGTGTAACACTACTGAACTATTAGTATTTTAAAATGTAACTCAATTCATCATTGTAGCCAGATTTTGAAGAATAGGAATTATCCAACGCTATTAAAATTTTGACAGCATGTCTCTATTTGTAACCAGTAATTCCACTGATAATAAACTTTGCACCACGATAGTGAACAACATTTGATAAGGATATTGCTTTCTGTCAGCGTGCTTGAATCAAGCACGCTCGAAAATAGATTTGGCTTAAAAATGAAGTCTAGTCCACAAAATTAAACCTTATTTAGTTCATATTGTGTAAGATATCACTCTTACAAATATATTCCAAGGACGTTGATAATAACATCTCATCTATAAAGTCGATATCTGGGCTATTAGCAATATGTTGTTGATGAACGAAGGACTCTGGCCCTGTACTTGGTTAATTTAAGTAATTGACATCATATTTTTTCCCAGACAGATCCGTACATTGCAAATTTGTCTTGTAAAATTTACATCTTGGAGATGCCAAACCGCTTCATCCATTACGCCAACAACCTAGTTTTAGCAGTAACAGCACTTTAAAGAAGTGAAAAGGGTGTCACCGTCGGAAAAATCACTCACCTATTGGAATGAAGATGAACTGAGGTCCTCTAACAATGGCTATACTTAGTTTGAGCATATTGTCTACTAACTTTTAATTTACAATTAAATGACAAATCAATGTTTGTTATTCTGTATCTCCCTGAGCTTTCTCTCCTTTTCTCTCCTCTCTTTCTCCACCCCCCCCCCCGATGAATCAATGTCCTGCCAATCTAGCCAATCTACCTAATAATGATTTATTTTGCTATTCCTTTCTGTGTTCACAGTAGTCAGTCTTTATTCTTCCCTCTTCTTATCCTGTTAGTCATCTTTATTGTCTTCTTTTTATTTTGCCAAGAACGACACTACAGGCGAGACCTTCAAAAACAAACTCGCTAGGATAATAAATGCAACTCAGAAGATAAAATGATATCTTACCTCTGAGTTGACATTTTCAGCGCAAATCTAAAGGCAAGTCGTGCATGAATAACACAACATTCCAGGCTAAGGTTCATCTGCCTAAAACGTACCTCACGAACATTTCAAAAGAAAGCTCAATCCGCCAGATAATGATACGTTGTAACTAGTTGCCTTTGCCAACAAAATGCCACAGCTATTGGTGCTAATAACGTACAATATTCGGTAGTGACTCCATAGTTTAGTGTATTTACTCTGGAACGCTTTAATTCAAATATGCAAACCCGTGCATTCAATGTTTGAGACTGCTTCATCAATGGCGCCAACAAACTAGTTTTAGCAGTAACAGCACTTTAAAGAATTAAGAAGGGAAACAAAGAAAAAGAAGAAATGGCTCTCCTTACCGACAATATTCACCAACCTGCTGGACAAGTTAGTGTTTGGTGTACTTGCCTTTCACAGTAATAGCTAGAGATACAAAAATATGCCTGTCGCCGTTGGAAAAAAGCACGGGCTTATTGGAGTGCAGATGAACTGATGTTCGTTTACGCTTTGGTTATTTACTGTTAGGATCGAAAATAATGGTCAATGTGGCTAAATAGGATGAAATTTACATATTCAGATAAATTTAGAAAGTCTCACAGGTCTTTAATAAAATGGCTGTACTTAGTTTGAGCATATTTTCTACTTACTTTTAATTTACAATTACTTGTCAAATCAATGTTTGTTATTCTGTGTCTCCCTCAGCTTTCTCTCCTTTCCTCTCGTCTCTTTCTCCATCTCCCCCTCTGTCCTGATAATCTAGCCAATCAAGCTGATAATGATTTATTTTGTTATTTTTTTCTTTGTTTACAGTAGTCAGTATTTATTCTTTCCTCTTTTTATCATGTTAGTCGTCTATATTGTCTTCTTTTTATTTTGTCAAGAAAGACACTGCAGGTGAGACCTTCAAAAACAAACTCACTAGGAATAAAAATACAACTCAGCAAATAAATTGATATATTACCCTCTGAGCTGACCATTTTAGCGCAGATCTCAAGGCAGGTCGTGCATGAACAACACAACATTCCAGGCTAAGTTACATCTTTCTAAAAAGTTCTTCATGAACATTTCAAAAGAAAGTTCAATACGCCAGATAATGATAAAAAGTAACTAGTTGCCTTTGAAAACAAAATGTTACATGTATAGGTGCTAATAACGTACAATATTTGGTAGTGACTCCACAATTTAGAGTATTTACTCTGGAATGCTTTAGTTCAGCTATGCAAACCCGTGCATTCATTGTTTGAGTTACGCTTTATACCTATTCTGCTGTTACCTGCCTTACCGCATACTCTGTAAAACAAGCACAGAACTTAAAGAACAAAAGACAGTCGGAGGAAATAGCAGAAAGGAACACTGAATGACAGACGAACGAAGAGAAAAAAAATACAGAAAGAACAGGAAAAAAAGATCAGCAGAAAATAGCAGAACAATTAATAAAAATAAATGATCAGTATATACATTCATCCATTTCTCACCTTAGTGAGCTTTATCTATTTCAGCCCGTCACTGCTGTTGTTATGATTATATATTCCTACCTTGCAGAGTGTTTCTACACCTAGTCGATTTCTTCATTCAATACCCATAACACACATAGATGGCCACAAATTAGACTTCTCTCCTCTACTCTAGAGACGTACTTCTAAGGGTCAAACAGCAAACAAACAAAATTAGTTAATGGTCTATTTTCCACGATCTAAAAGTATCTCAATTTATTTCTCTGCAGGGCAGAATTCATCCTCCTAGCGAATTCTACTGTAGTCTCAAGTACGTCTCCTCCCACTAACCACAAACGATCCATTCACTTAGAAGTCAATTTCTCCAACACAAAATTTCCCTTAAAATAATCACAGAGATGTAAAAACTTCAAATGATAACGAAAGGTAAATGTGCAATGTCAATTACAATTTATGTCGTAACATTCTGTTACCATGAAGAGTTTACTTCGGCCTAAAATAGACAACTCCCAAAGAAAAACATTATTTGCTCCTTTGATTCCAAAGTTCTGATAGATGGGTTGATGATGCACACATAAAAAAGACATAAAATTACCGGCTCTGCAAGTGGTATTACTCTATTAGCAATGCAGGAATCACGCAAACAAATTATTTTGCAATTTAGAAAAGAGTCATGGCATAGCTATTCCATAGTCTATGAGGGAATGAAGAGAGTAAAGCATGTAAATATCGAAAGTTTGTACAAAGCAAGAAAAAGTACGTTTTAGGTAAACTAATTCTTAGATCGACTTTCCCCTGGGGAAATAGATTCTAGAGTAGAATGTTCTAGGAGGTCTAATTTAGGACAAAATGTAGGGTGTTGGGAGTTTGGTCTTGGCTCGAAGAAAACCTGTTCAGCGAGAAAGATCTGGATCTCGGCTTCTAGGGAAGTTTTCTCGCTAGATAAAAACAATAATGCAACGGAACAGTAGCTCTAGTGTTTGTTTCTTCTGCGGTGTTCTTTGTCATCCAAAGATTTGTCTCTAAATTTCGATAGTATTTGGAAGTAATAATGTTTAAATAAGTAAAACAATAACATGACTTTTATCCACATACACCTTTGAAAAACGTATGGATTATGTCTTCATGTCTGTCTGTCCTGACGTTAGTAATGCAATGTATGTCCTACACCATTAAAGACACAAACTTGAAACTTTATATTATTGGAGTAGATAGTGGTCTTAAAATTTCAATTATGACTCTTGAGGTGGGTCCAGTTTCAGGAAATGGTTATTTTGTTTCAAAAAACTAAATATTTGAAGTTTAGAATTTAGAGCTCACACAGGTTTTTGTGTCATCTTCAAGGCCAGGGCCATATCATATGCAGTGAACTTCTGGATTACGCTCTCTGGACTTTCCCCATGGATGGTCCCTGTGGGTCAGCTTTCCATGGGTTACAACTTGAAAACAGTTGAAACCCCCACTCAGTAACTATATATAGGTTTGAAGGACATAAGACGGAATCAGACATACTGGCATATCGAATACAGACCATTGGTCATGCCTGCTGGTTGTGGACATGCCCCTAGATAATATCTTGGAAACAGTTCAGATCTGCACCTTTTAATCACACACTGGTTGAAGGATTTGATAAGAAAATATACAAATGTCCAGTTGTTATGTATATCTATTTTTAAACTTTTGGTACCCGACTATACTTATATTGTGTGTAATTTTTGTTCAGAACCGTAAATTGTATTGGTCTTCAAACAAAACAATAGGTAGTTAGTGTTTTATCCATGCGTATAGATTTCATTTTTATAGACGTTAAACTATAAATAGGTGCTGAAAGGTTAAATTGATTCTATATATTGAATATGTTTACAAGTTTGGGGTAATACCTCATAGGCTGATGTAGGTCAGGTGGGTTCTTAAAGGAACTAATTTATTTAATTTATAGGTCGGGTAGGTCCATATAAGATTTAAGGTATTTCGAATTGGATGGATTAGGTCACACGAATTTTTCTGAAGTATTAGATTAAGTAGTAGGGTCTGTCACGTGGGAAAATTGCAACATATAGTCGTAATGGAGACTTAGAGATGTGTAAGGAGGGAACTGAGTCGTTAATTCATTCCTATTTTGGATTCATTCATATTTTGGATTCTTGTTTCATAGGTTAAATCAGTCCGCAAATGTATGCAAAGTTTTATTTGGATAATTTGAGATTAAACATATGTTAGTTTTAGTTATTGAAGTTACAAGTTGCTCATTGGACAAGACTATTGTTCTGAGACTAGGGTCGGACCGGAGGGAAGGATTTCCAGGGTGTCCGGACACCCAGCTAAAGAAACACACACACACACACACACACACACACACACACACACAAGGTAGTCACTTGTCATTTGAAATTTGGCCATCGTTTTATTCTTGCGCACGTTTATTGGGTACAATGAACACTTTGAATTAATAGACACATAAACGTTTGATCTGGTGCCCTTTCGAGGAAAGTCAGGGCCGTTTTGAAAGTTTGGAGCCCACCCCACCCCACCAACACTTGACCTGATCCGCCCTTGGGACTATTGTGACTTATTCATAAGAGCTCTGGACAATGTCACTGTGATACATCCATTCGATGATCTGAAATTCGTTCGGAACATTCGATTCTTTTGGACTTGAATAGAACGTTTTGAGTATTATTTTAGATTCACTTTATAATACTGTAAGTTCCTCTCATATTTTTATTTATAACTTTGATAATTAACTTATTTAAGATTTACAAAAGTTGTTGGTTTTGTTTCTTCCAGTATTTTTGTTTAGGACCATGGAGTTGTAACATCAGTACAGACCCTGTAGGAGACTTGCTCCTGTCTCATCACTTGGAAACAGTCCCCGGCCTATAACCATATATTGCTTTGAAGGTCGCGAATCGACAAAATTAGACATATATCTAGCACAGAGCATGGGGTGTGTACCTGTGATTGAGAACTTGCCCTTGGAATCTCTTACGATTCCCACCATATTACGATATACCGGTATACACTCATGGGGTATAAAAAGAGAAAAGTGTGCTCCAAGAGAAGACCATACCCCAGCCATATATACTGGAAGCGTAGGGATATGCTACATGATGTAATCTACCAAATTCTAGTTATTTTCATATATTTCACTTTGGATTACAATGAATTTGATAGTTACACAAACAATCGACCAGCGTGAAAACTGTACCAGCGTCACTGACATATAAGTCTTGAAGAAACTGTGGAATGAGGGAATAAGTGTGTAATTTTGTACAAAAATCTTATAATATTATTCTGCTTGGAATGTGTACTGAAACTACACTATCATGTGAATCAATAGCATAGTCATATCAGCAAAATCAAACTCCTATGTGAAACGTATTTACTTTAATCTACGACTGTAACTCAAACATTGAAGGTAGTTAAACTAAATTTAAGCTTACCTGAATGTGTCATTTATTGTTCTTGGTATTTTCATTAATGTTCTGATAATAGATCATCTTTATCTTTTTTGTGTCAAGGCTCCTGCACTCCAATATCCAAGGATAGTGCAATTAAACTGTGTTTATTATTCATGCAGCATGACCTAAGGTCATGTCACACAACATACTTATATGATGCAAAGTTTAAGGTCATTGACACTTTTCATGGCTGAACTATAGCTCAGAAGATTTTTAAGTAATTAATGTTTAGAATAGAATGTCTATTACCATTAATAAGATCCTGTCTGCAAATATAAGGACACATCTGAAAGCTATTTACTTGTCATGGTTGTTACTTTAAATCATTACAAGTAGCATGTATTATGAAACATTGTACAAGTTTACATCATGATTTATTTTCACTTTCTTAGTCTTAAGTATGGTCACAATCCATTATTCATATATTTCCTGTCAAGTTGTAAAATAGAGACATGAAACTGAATATAATCGTATTAATGATAATCCGACAGTATTTCATATATCACTTACATAGTTCTATTTAAATGTAAAGGTATTCACTTTTTGTATTAAGTCGTTAACTTTGTAGCTGTTTATCATTTCTCAAATCAAGGTCAAAGCATCAACCCTTCTGATGTCATTTTAAATTATTATTATATGACTATTGACGCATTTTACCCTCCCTGCATCTTAAATTTGCAAAGTTATATAATCACTTCATCCGTCTTTACTTCTGTTTTTATTTGCTTGTCCTTCCTCTCAGATAATGTCTTAACACAACTACAAACTCTGATCATAGATTCCCAAAGAGTGAAATGGAACAGGAATGAATAATTGTTTACCAAATTCCCTATTTATACAGACTTACATATGGCGCTACAAAATGTTCTGGGACACTAAAATTTCCGATGAAAACTTTCAGTCATTCTTGAACTAAAATTCTAATAAGCATCTTGTTTACATCCTAAACATGACAAATGTCCGGTCGACAAACTCCATCCAGCACCATCAATCAAGAGCATGACAAAAGTCAGGTACGCAATATAAATTAAATATATATAACATTATTCAGGAAGATTTTGCCATCAACCCATGTGACACTGATATGAAACTGTGAGTGCTTTTGGTATGTACATCGTAGCCACAAAAATTATACCATGCAGCTATAGCAGTATTGTGTTACTAATGCATACAGGGAAGAGCAATCAGGCATGCTACTTTGCTGAAGATTTCTTGTTGAATAACAGTCTAATATTCAATATGTTTTTATTCCAAAGAACGATTCACACGAACACATTTGTGAAATAGGTTAATAAGTTGAGGAGCGTTCCAACCGCTAGAAGCTTTATCGAAAGTGAGCCATGACGTGTACAATATCGTACATTATTTGTTTAGCAGCAGTCATGCCTGAACTTATGAAGTGACAGAAACATTAAAATAGCTTGACCTTTTCTGAAGTAGCCGTATCTGCGGAAAACTAGAAACTATCTGCTAAGTGCCAACCCCATTAGTTTTAGCAGGAGGATCACCTTATATTTTCTTTCAAACAAGATTTTTTTCTATTACCTCAATATAATTAATTCTTTTCAATGAATATAATGATATAATAAATTTTCTGTCAACAAAATCTGAGCAAGGATGTCTTCAACATATTGTAGGACTGGAAATTTGTAATTTTGGGGATAAAATATTTCAGCACTACCCCCCCCCCTTCTGAAATTTCACCGGCTGTATCTGCGTTTAATGAAACAAAAACATGCTGAAGTTCCTCTAGAGATACATTTATTAAAATTAAACATTCACTGTTGGTGAATTTGGCATTATTATGTGTTTACCATATAGATAAACAGGTACAGCACTCCTCCCTTTTATTATTTTACAAGACAGATAGAAACTTTCAGATGACCCTCAACATACTGGGCTAGATTCAGCAGGAAGTAATTGCAGTGAGATCTCTGATTAGCTCAAATTATGTGGCTTTGGATTTGATTAGAAATAGGGTACCTATAGAGTCATTTCTCGATGTCTTATCACAACACAACGAGGTATTGAGAATGTGCTGAAAAATACTTACATCAATTACCTTTACATACAACCTCCTGACCAACAAGAAACCTGTAAGACAAAATTTCTTACAGCGGGCACTGCCCAACCAAACCACGTATTGATTGTGTGTAGAAAAAGACGTACAGGGAGGGGCAGGCCAGGCATGGCCGCTACGTGCCATCCGTCGAGAGTTGTGGAACAGGGCATGTCTTATGATCGTCGTCTGTACGCCACAAAGTACTTATGTAAGTGTCGTCAATCAGCCTTTAAAACTTCATTCATGTCTGCTAGGGGATTTGGTTTATTTTCCATTTTTTTTGCCCTCGAAAATATGTTGCCATTGTCTATCTAAGGAGTTATGAATCCAGTAAAATGTGTGGAGCAGCAAAGGCAAAAAGTTCGAAGACTGGAATTTGATTTATACATTTTAAATTTTATGTTAATATAGCAAAAAAAATTTCTAGCAGCTGTAAATGTCTAGGCCATCCACTGTGCTTGTTTTTCGCTGTTAAAGTCAAGTTAATCTAGCATTATGTGACAGACTAGTTCAGTTAAAACCTTCACTTGAATTTGTACCGGCAAAAATTGCATATCTTTTTAAAATGAGTATTGTAGTATTCCACCCTCTTCTTTTTTTAACACCTTGAGGGTTGATCAACAGCAACTCTGGAAAGATCGCATTGTTTATCCATTGTTTGAGAAAACACATTAACAATAATGAAACTATTTAGCTAAAGATGATCTCCCCTCCGTCACCTGTCACCCGCATGCTCAAAAAATCTTTCCAATTTTAGCGGTTAACAAAAGGCGCATTGTGCATGACTAAATTACATTTTTTTAAATTAGAAAGCATTGAAACATTCATGGCTCACGTGGGTTTAACTTAAATTACTTCACATGAACATGGCAAACAAAGGCTCAATGTCACTGAGATTGTAATCGATCTAATTATAGGAAACGCTTTATACGTTTCTTGTGTCTATACTATATCATCTGTTTTACGTGATTGTCTAATAACGCCGTCTTGTTTGCTTTATTTGCTGTGGAGAATTCGATGGTCTAATATATGATTTATGTCCCGATATTTAAACTTTACCTATTTTTAAATTCCTTTAAGTATAAGTAGATAACGTGTACTTATTGTGATGTAATGTACCTTGTGGCAGGAAGAGACAAACACAAAGGAAAGGAAAATATAAGAAAAGAAATAAGGGAAAGAGACACAGTAATAGAAAAAGGAACATACACAAAATGGAAAAGGTAAAAAGTACCAGAATAAAGAAAACAATGGCTGAATGAACTAAAGAACCAATGAAAAGTTATCATGAATAGAAACACATAAAAATATATATATATATATATATATATATATATATATATATATATATATATATATATATATATATATATATATATATATATATATATGCAATAAACTGGCAACAAAAAGTGCAAAACTAGTATCTAACTAGCCTGAGCGCTTTCGACTCTTAATGAGTCTTTTTCAAAGGCAAACACAAAACCATTGTTATAGAGTCAATTCTCGATGTCTTATCACAACACAACGAGGTACTGAGAATGTGCTGAAAAATACTTACATACATGCATGTAGAAACAGCCATGAAAAGTTTTGCAAATACAACGGTTTTATGTGACAATGGTGAGCGAAAAGTGGAACACATTTGGTTGAAATATTACGTGCAGAACGGAATATAAATTTATCTCTTCAATTTATCATAAAAACCCCAAAACATAACAAAGTATCAGTTTACACAGATCTGGTTGGACCGCAAGAAACTTGAAAAGGTGCACTAGCAAGATTTTCAGTGTTGTCATATTGACTCCAATTGTCCACAACTATGGTTTATTTCCAAAATCAGGAATGAAAAGGAATTGTATTGCATATGCTGCCAAAGAATACCAAAACCATGAGGCTTGATTCACAGAGAATCCAAAATGGCATGTTACTACTGATTTTGTTGCATAGGTTGGTATTATTAGTTGTGTTGTGCTTATTATTATCATTACATACACAATAATTATTCGGATGTTAATCAAGGGTTACACCAATTTATATTAGAACGAGTGTCCCTCGTTTAGTATGTCAGTTCCAGATAAGTTGCCATTTTATCACCGAAGTTCAAAGCAATAAGGAGAGACGTGTACAATTTTCCACCAGCACTGTATTTAGACAAAAAAGTATATAAAGATTTTTAAATTCAGTGAATTCTTATCTGTTTATTGTTTGCCTTGTTTGTAGTGTTTGTGTTGTGATTACCTTAGACAGAGACTTAATAAGATGGGACATAATAAAAGCCTAACGAACATTGCGAGCTAAAATCTAGTATTGTCCTCTTCGCCATGTCACACACACACACACATATATATATATATATATATATATATATACATATACATATACATATATACACATATATATATACATATATATGTACATATACACACATATACATATCATCATTGGCAGCTCAGTCTCGGGAGACCATGTGAGTAGCGCCCTTAGAGTGTTGTCTGTCTCTGGGGTTTTGGCATCGTCTGTTGTGGCTGTGCAGGCCGATGCGCGAGTGACAGTCCCTATTGCAGTTGGTGCAGACGTACTGGGAAGTCTGACTTGCTTGGGTTGCTGCTGCGCTCTTCTTTCTCTCACGTTTCTCTGCTGCCTGCTAGACTCTCCTCCCATCAGCGACTGCTATGCCCTTGCTGACCGTCAATCTCCAGGTGCCTCGGTCCTCGGCCTGCACTTCCCAGCTGTCTGGTGAAATGCCGCATGCCTTCATGTCCCTCTTGCACACATCCTTGAAGCGGAGTGAGGGGCGGCCGACTTTTCTGGTGCCAGTGGCCAGGTGACCATATACGATGTCCTTTGGCAGCCTCCCATCCTCCATGCGTCGGACGTGTCCCAGCCATCGAAGGCGGCGTTTGCTCAGCAGGGAGTACATGCTTATATATACACATATATCTACATACACACACACACATATATATATAGACCGTCCGTCTATACGTCTATAAACGCATCTGCACGTCATTTCAGTAAGTTTCCTTTATAACCAAATCTAAATCTATGTTGGTTGATGGAGTATATTTCGTATTTGGTGTGGTGTTTCGCGAGGATGAGTAAATGATCATAAAGTTAAAGATTCTTGATTCTACCCTTGGTGTAGGATTGGTCACATTTTAATTATGCAGAGTTCCTATACTCCATCTATGCGTACTGAAGGATAGTAATATTTAATATGATATCTTGACGAGGATAAGAAGATAGCAATTACGGCTTCGAATAATGTATGACACCCAGGTGCTCTGTATGCTTGAAATGAGCTGTTGAGGCTCATACATTTCAAACGTGCTGATAATAGTATTGTTCTTGTTCTTTTGTGTGTGCCATAATACTGTGGGCTGTTACTGTTGGTTTGTGGTGGGATTTTTATTTGCTACTAGCACTTCTGTTAAACTATGTTCACCATTTTTTTTGATAAATGAATCGAAGTACTTAAAGAGGTATCTTACAGGTCGAACTGATACGTTTAAGAACAGAACAAAAGGTGGGTCGTGCATGAATAGGAAATCACTAAAGACTAAGTTACATCGGCCTTCAAATTACATTACGGACAATTCAAAAGAAGATTCATTTCGCCGGATAATTATAACCTGTAACTAATTATTTTGTGAATAAAATGATATCTGAAACAGTATGCATTTAAAGTACATGCTTTTGTAATGCCACCATGTCATTTTCAGTATTACCGTGGAAGGCTTTGAGTTCAAATATAAAATCTGTGTATTGAAGGTTTGAGGTAAGTATCATAACTGTTATATACATTTACATAATTTACGAACAGCATAAGAACAAATTCTGCTGTGATATGCATCTTGTCGGATAAGAAAAGAAGTACACGACTTTCAGAAAGAACAATATACTTAACGTGAGATGAAGAGAAGGAAGAACGAAAGATAAAAGAAAAAGAGAAGAAAACAGCATATGAGCAAATTCTGCTGTAATATGCTTCTTGTCGGATAAAAAAAAAGTACACGACTTCCAGAAAGAAAAGTATACTTAACGTAAGATGAAAAGAAGGAAGAACGAAATATAATAGAAAAAGAGAAGAAAAAGGAATATTGCAAGAAGAAAAAGAAAAACGACGACCAGAAATATTTTTTAAAAATTCATACATACAAGTAATCATTGGTTACATATATCAAGTTCTCCTTCTAGTCATCATGCTGCATTTCAGCCCATCGCTTTTGTTGATATGTCTGTATATTCCTCTTCCTTTACGCAGGAAATTCCACTCTATTGTCATCGTCTCATAGCAAAACAGCAACATGTATAGGCTCTAGGTTCCCCCAAAGAAAATTCCTTTATGATTATTCTCTCTCTCTCTCTCTCTCTCTCTCTCTCTCTCTCTCTCTCTCTCTCTTTATAATCCGACTAAGTTCTATTCTTCCTTCAGTTACCACTCTCACATCTTCACATTTTATCTCGACATTTTTTAAACAGAAGTCCAAATACAAACTGTAACTAAAGGTAATGTGCGAAATATGAATTAGATTTTACGTCGTAACATTCTGTTACGATACATCATTTAGGATTTATATTTCATTCATTATTGTAACTCTTTAGGTCTTTTGATATCATGTATGAAGTGTACCAGGGCCATCAGGTTTGAAAGAAACCACTCACAAAGAAATTTGTATATTTTTGTTTTTGATTTCAAATTTTACACCTGGGTTAATGATTTACGCATCAGACGAAAGATACAGAGCAAGTCTTTTAACAACGCAGGAATCACATAAAATATATTTTGAAACTCGGAAGGAGATATTTATAGATATTAAATTATGTATTCGGCCAAATAGAGCAAAGCAACATATCTAAAGTATATTGCCACTTTTAAAGGAGAAATAATCATATATCATCTTATTTCCCTGGGAAGTCCTATTTAAGGAAAAGAAGAACTGAGGAGGTGTTCAGGTGGGATTGGATCGAGGGAAATCTATCCTGCTGGAAAAGACTGGTAATGTAACATAAACGATAATATGACGATTGGGTTCTAATGACAGCGTTTCCAAAGAGAAGTATAGCTCTGATGTGTATGAACCGTTGCTGTATGCGAAAATCTAATAAGGGGAAAAATACCTAAAATAAATGTTGAGGATAAACATCGACCTGGCGATGCTATAAATATAACTTAAAGTGAAATAGGAAATTTATTTTTTAGAAATGAATGCCCGCTCAAACTCACATTGCATGAATAAAACAACATCGAAGACCAATCTACGCCTGCCCAAAATTAATTCAAATGAACATTTCAAGCATAGGTTCAATTCGTCTTTGATGTTGATCAACCTATTTATAATGAAAAACTTGTAACTAATTGTTTATTTTAGTACAAGGATATATGTGCAAGAGTTTGTAATCACGCTATAATATGTGCAATATCGTGAAAAGGCTTTTTTTTTGTCAAATATACGAACCCAAGTATTAACGATTTAACGTATGTTGGATAGGTTTGAATACTTTATGTATAGAAAATTAGTATATTCTGCTGTAACTCGTCTTACGACAAGCGCATAACAACAAGAAAGACAATTTTGAAAAGAAAGACGGTAGAAAAAGCAAAACGGAGGATTAACAGACATAAAAGAAAGTTACATGAAACAAAATCAAGTAAATAAAGCAATAACAAGATTGAAAAGAAGCAGAAATAGATAACCGAACGATACGTACCTAAACATAAACATATAGTTAGTTTATACCCCAGATAGATTTCCCGTTCTCTCCTCTGTAAAGGTGGCCATAAAGGAGACGTTCCTCTCTGAAGATCTTCAGATACATTTTCTCCTTGAGAAAATATACTCTAAGATATTTTTACCTAAGAGGAAAATAGCTTGCTAATTATAACTCTCTCTGAGAACAATTCCCACCCCCACCCCACCCCACCCCACCCCCGGATATAAGCAATGCATGAACATTTGTGGTTGGTGACGTACGTGTCGAATATTATAACGATTGGTCAGTTCCCTCAGATGTTATGCTGCCAATATTTTGAGATAATATTACTTGAATAAAATGTGACTTATTTCTATGTCGTAAAATTATGATATGCAAATACCCTAGTTCGCGTGTAATGTGTTCTTGAAACTTTCTTTTGTGTTAGATATAAAGTATATTAGATCCTCATGGACATCAAACTGATAACTAGTAATAAATATAAACAACATTTGCTCGTTTGTCCCTAATTTTGTAATACGATTAGTGATTTATGCAGCTGGAAAGACGTGCACCGCTATGGTTGCTAGGCAATAGGGAAGAACAAAGGGAGACTCTGAATAGAATATTCAAATTTGTGACAGAGTATGGCCAAACGATGTTCATTCCTTTGTATAGTTATGAAGAATGGTCTGTAGGTGAAAATAAAGAAAATCAATCCATCTGCAATATGCAGCTTCCAAAAATCTTGTACCGTCGGAGAAAATATAATCTTAGATCAAATTTATATCGGGTAAAATAAACTCCTGAGTGTTCCCTTCTATCTCCGGGAAAATTTTGTCGTAGAATATACTGGGGTAACAGCACATTGAAGACAATTTACCTTGGCTAGAATATGGGATACGATTGGTGACGTTATTCATTGAGCGAGTTTGATTACTGCATGGAGTGACAAGCTTCAAGTACCTAGGTGTTATCGCCTCTGATGAAACTTTAAAATCTGAGGTTCTTTCAAGGATTGCGCAAACAACAGTGCACTGGCTATGCTGAAGCCCATTTGGAAGGAAAGCATCATCACGTTTGGGTCCAAAATCAAGCTTAATAAGCACTCCATCGTCATGTTTATAGTCCTGAATGCGTGTGAGACATGGACCGTGTCAGTAGAACTAGAAAGAAGAATCCATGCATTAGAGATGAAAAGTTATCGAAGGATCCTTAACTTTTCATAATTAGACCACATCTTTAATGAGGAAGTGCGCATTAGAATTCAATGTGCAATTGGACCATATGACAATCTGCCTACCACTGTAAAGAAACTCAAAACATCTCACGCTCATCTGGCCTGTCCAAGGCAATCCTACAAGGCACAGTGAGAGAAAACGAGGCAGACAGAAGAAGAGATGGGAAGATAACATCAAAGAGTGGACAGGCATGGACTTTGCAAAATCATAAAGAGCATAGGACAAATTGGAGCGAGACTGCCGCAAAGTCATCCCTGGCGCTCCTACTACCAGCCAGGTTACATTATATATATATATATATATATATATATATATATATATATATATATATATATATATATATATACACCAAAACAGTACATGGCTATCAATATTCTTCCATTTGTTCGACTTTTTTACCAACACGTTCAATGATTAGGCGGTAATGAAAACATACCTGGGCAACAGCTTTCTCTCAGTACAATCGTATATCCTGCACCAAATATGGAATGTGCCTACAGAGTTGTCCATAACAGTTGATTTGTTTGTCCGATTAAGGTTTGGGTGACAGTATTGAAATTCATATATTTTATAAGTGCATGAACAGAGCATTCATTTTGCTGTCATCATTAAATCCATGTATACAATGGTGTCTAACGGAATACTATATCTTAATAATCACAGCGATACAATGAAATGCAAAAGGATGGCTTAGATTTGACATGGAGAGGCAAGATAATAACTCCCCCCATTGTTCAACATATTGCTATTCAATATTATACAGTTGTTGCTCACTCAATGAAACGTTGCAGGAAACATTGTTTGACTTGTAAAAAATATTGTTATGATACAACCACAAGATAGTGCCTTTCTGGTCGGTTGGTCGGTTGTTTTTAGATATTCTACCTACCTTGAACCTTCGCTTCTACTGCTTTAAGTGGGTTGGTCTGCTTCCTAACCTACGATTGGTATTTCACTGTCTACATACTGACAAGTAACAATGGGAGGTGTACATGAATCACATCAGTTTCAAGGACAGCACAAGCCCAAACACATAAATCATAAGTATATGCATATATTTTATTACTAAAAAATAATAATTGAAAACGTAGCATCATATCCCCAAGGTGACAGTGACATATATACAAATTATCTCCTGTCACCTAAAACATCTCACCTTCTGGCCACGTGAGTACGAGTCACGGCTGGACCAACGTGTGCGTGTCATGGGAAAGGTTGTCATAGCCTGCCGTGAGTCGGTGGTTTCTTTCCAGGGTCTTCCAGAGTTCTTCCTCCGCAAATGTACTGCCCGTTATATATAGCATATCATGTGCTGAAAATTGCGTTAAACGCCACAAGACCAAACCAAACCTAAGAAGCCAGATTGTGCATGTTTTACTATTAATGTTGTTAAGAATCAGTGACTATATTTTTGCGTCGATGTGCCTATGGCATGTTGTTTGCTACTTTGTTAATAAGATTATTTTGCGTTTCTAATAATTGGCACATGCTGTTTATTCCCTCTTCTGACCTATTAAATTGGAACGACTGTTCAAGCTAAATAAAGGGACATCAATTTATTCTAATCATAAGAGGAAATAAGTAGACCTAAGTGTGGTTACTTCCCTTGAAAATTTTTGTCCATAGAAATTGTTCTTGAATGGGTAACTGTATAAATATTTTGTCTGAAACCAATTGATTCTTTTAAAAAATATATTATATCGAGGGATATTGGTATTTGCTTTTGATCATAAAATGGGAGCACGATTATCAGTATCTTGCAGGCTGTGTCAGTTACTTTTAAAGAGCTATTAACCATTGTACTTAGTCCAGATAGATAATATCTAGTCTACTATCCAGTTCAAGTGTATGTGTGTCCTTTGCCTTGTTACATTTCAAAATCTATTTCAATATGTTTTCGTTATGATTTCAAGATTTAAATGTGAAATTGATGAGTTGTTTTCTCGTCATTCGTGTTGCGTTTAATTAGGCGAGGGCAATACAACAATAATAATTTTTACCTCATCGGAGGTTTTTAAACCAGGACAATAAGGACTTTTTTTTAAAATCAAAAGGGACATCGAAAAAAGCGCTTGATGAAGAACAGTATGTAAAATTTCATGTGTGTATTTGTTAAGTTACATGTACATTCAATGGATCAATTGGGCGTACATTCTGGCTAGGCAATTGTTTCTCATTTACGTTCTATCATAGACAGTGGTGGGAAGAAATTGAAAACCTATTTTTATTTTCTTTCCTCCACACAGTTGTATATTCCCTAAGTTTAGCTACTGATAAATACCTCACGAAATGTTCCCTCATTATTGTTTCGACAGGTAAAGGTATGAAATTGACACCTGCTGTAACTGGGTGTACGATGTCGGGGATATGGGAATGTGTAGTTTATAGTTGGACTAGACCTGCAAGGGATTATATACGGTATGTTCAACTTAGAAAGTTCTGTGAGATCTGATTCTTTTCAACAGAGCTCGTGCATGTTCATTGATGCAATACGCAAACAAACTGTCCTCTAGATCCACTTATGACATATATCGTAATAAATTGAAATATGCAGTTACAATAATGTTTCTGGTTACATTCCTTTCTTATTTAGATTTTAGCATTACAAGGCAATCATTTTTATAAATACCATCATGGAAAATTAAACCATATATAACGCATGTTTGTAACCTGTGCGAAAGTGAAGCCAGCCAATGAGATAATGAGACGAGATGGTAAGAACGTCTGAAGAATGTTTCCCCACTCTGATACATGTACTTCATTGGTCTTGAAAATTTGTCACAGAAAAAGACTACTGTGTGCGTTGCTCTCACACATTGGTATACTTATTGCAGTTTAAAAAGGAGGTCAGATTTAGTCCGTCGTCCAAACTGCAATCTTGCTAATCGCGTGCCTACTCCGTGACAATCTTGCTCACTCCACCCTTGTCTACACTACTTAAAATCTTGCTGATTCCACCCCTATCTACATGCCTTAGAATAACTGCTGTAATGAGACATATTATGCAGACATCACGTATTTCTCAATCTAACTGCTCGGTTCACCGATAGTCTATGTCAAATCTAGTCCTATACATGATACAGTAGAGCAATAAAAATTGGTTACTTTTAAATCAGTGAATGCAGTAGCTTTTAAATTAGTATCATCAATTATCAACATACGGATGACAATAATGCATACTGAACAATATATATTAATATTATACCTCAGTCATACACTTAAATTTCGTCTTTATCTCTTGACAATTGATCAGTAGATAAAATGTAACATGTACCATCCGGTCTATTTCTGTATATAAGCAAAACACTGCTAAATTGCTTCTCCTCACATCCTTCACAAACGGAGTGATACTCATTAGGTATAATATAATAAATATTGCAAGGTGCCTAAGGGCCTAATGACAGATAATATATAAATCATCTACGCATAAGCCCCCGATAAAAGGTATAAGCCTACCTGCAAAGAGTCCTGTTCAAATAGCTATGTGATGCTTAAACACCCGAACATCTAGGTTGCCACAGTGAACTGTGTGAGGAAGCAGGTACAAGAGCTCTTAGTGAAAATACATCTTTGTGGAATATACAGTTCATGACATAAAGTTCATGACATAATACACTTGCTTTTGTCTCCATGCAATAAATGTCGGGCATTGTCATTCAGTGGGCCAGATAATTAGTGTTTCATTGTACTCGTGTTTTGCAAGCAAACTAACCAGCTTGTGATGCATGGACACGTGTTTGCATCAAAAGGTGCATGTGTGGAAAAGTCCCAGTGAACTTTCGCCCATCCTTTTATTACCTTAGTCTCGGATGTTTGGAAAGTAATATGGGCTTTGTTTGCTTTATCAATTTGCTTCTAAAGTTGTATGTGCAACAAGTGCATGATTCGAATTGATAGATGGATCATCAGTGATCAGAAGCTTTCGACGGAGAAAGGGAAGAGATGTGGCATGACTTAACCCATCAATATCGAGTGAAACCAGCAAGCTCTCACTGGATTGTTCTCTGTTTTACGGATCATGACATGTGCAGAAACACTGAGAGTAAAATACATTCTCTAAGCAACTCGTCTACCACTGTAATAGCTTATAGTAATTGAGATCACAGAGGTGATTATCAAGGCAGTGATCATTATCTGAATTTGTGTTTGACTGTATTATTTGTGTCAGCTGTTTTAAGATAGGTGCAACCAATAGTATCAACATCAAAGTAGTTTTTGATAAAACGCATACTTGGAGATGTATTTATGTTATTTTAAGCACGATTCCTTAATTTTAAAACAAACATTACCGTGTGACACAAGGATGTTCCTCTGCAATTTCCATTTCAGATAAGTTTCCAGATAAAAATTACGGAGGTAAGGTGCATTGATGAAAAATGAGAAACTTTACCTTTTGTCCAAAATTAAAAATGTAGTTTCAACCCTAGATTTACCTTTGTAGCCATTTAAAAAAGATGACAAAACATAGGTCGTGTTTAGCTGTTGCTGCATAGTACTAAGCGGCGAGTTGTCGAGCACCATATACTTACTGTGACACCACAATATCCAACAATACAAATACTATAATTTACTTCTACTATGTTCTACTTGTTAGGAAAAAATATACATATACATTTTTTTCCACAAAATTTTAATATTTCAGTATTAATGGAAAGAAAGCAAAGCGTTCAATTATTTCGTATTACAGAATAACGCATAAAACATGACATGGTATGATTTTATTACAGGTGCATCATGAGAAACTAACAGACATCGTGTTGTGCAACAAACAAAAAACTTACTGGTTTTCTCTACTAGAGCTAGCTGCAACAAATAATGTGTACTTCGGTATACAACGATATTTCAGAAAATACCGCTATACTACCGAGAAATACGCCAGTTATATTAGGGAACAAGAAATTCAGCGTACTGGGGTATAGTCCTGAAACCATTTTTAAATATTTCAGTCTGCCAATAGCTGGAAAATTGTCTTGCTTTGAGGAAAAAATAATTATTCTGAGATGAATCGACGTACTGGTAATTCGCGCACATCTTTTCTCCACCCAGTTTAGTAAATGTCTGAGACAACGTAGCAACTCCTTATGGAAACTGAAAAACGTATACTGCTTCCGAACTGTATTCACCTTTTCTTTCCTTGAAAATTATAAAGCACGTCAGAAAGTTAGATACAGGGTAAAGCCGGACATCAACATCAGCTCAAATATCTAAGCCATGAACTTCAATCTCCTTTGGATTGGTTTTGAAATTACAACAATTTTTAACATCCATCAATATGTCTTCACCTCTTGTTACCAAAGAACCCGAGACAGTTTATGCACGGATGCATTTGCACCTTCTACACTTCCCCTTGATATCAGCATGGCTTAACCTAAAACTAGTCAACAGGAGTAGTTAATGAGCAGTAGATCACAAGACAACCTACATTTATTTGACACCATTCAGTTTCTTTGAGTGTGCCCAATTAACATATAATGTAGGTAACAAAAACCCAGTTTAAATATGTGACATAACTGTTTTTTATATGAGCTTGACATGCACATTTTGTAATAATACGTTAAAATAAAGTTGTAATTTGAACACAGACACCATTTGTACGTAGTGTTCAAAATCCCAGTAAATAGGTCATAGTGACCCCATTTGCAGTGTTGTCCTTTTAACATGCATTATTAGTGTAATTGTTAAGCTATAAGGCGTCATAACTGCAGCACAGACACCGTATTTCAGTGGTGTTCAAAATCCTAAAAAATTATAAAATGTTTTAATTCTAAGATGCATTTTATGTGTAAGAGGTATTGTAATTAATGCCAATTCATAACTACCGCGAGGGGCCCCGAGTGGCCGAGTGGTCTAAAGCGCTCTCCGTTACGGATCACTGCCATCTCACCTCTGTCTGCGTGGGTTCGAGTCTAAGATTCGGCGAATGTGGATATGTGAGAAAGCTTGCCAGTAGCTACTCGTGGGTCGGTGGTTCTTTCCGCGGATTTCCCGGTTTCTTCCTCCACCATTAATACTGGCCGCCATGTATAGCCTATCGTGTGCTGAAAAATGGCGTTAAGCCCCACAACAACAACAACAACAACATAACTGCCACGAATTTGCATGCATTAAATAGTACGACATAGGTGACCCTGTATTGGTGAGCGACTCATATAAATCTCAACGCAAGATACAAAAACGGTTCTTTTAATACCGATGTCCAAAAAAATAACCTATGACAGAGAGAATCAATGCATTTTTAAAGCATCTTTGAAGCAATACAGATTCGTACGTTATATTAGCATTTTTTTGTTTGAAACATTACATCACAAGCTACACTTCAGTTGAAGTTTGGTTATAGTAGGTTCAGTGTCAGCATTGAATCATGGATAAACAATTTAAGCAATTGTTGATAAAGTCTTGAATGTAGCATATTCCAATGATCTATTGTTTGTGCAACATACATTTATTCCAGTATGCAAATACAGTGCTTTCTAAACATAAGATTTAAATCTAATAGCAAATTACAGTTTAAATTATGTCCAGATATTTTTATCCTATTTTCATCAAACTTAGGAACAGCACATTTAATTTCAAAAGTGAGGGCCGGAAGGGGGTTTTGATTCTTTTCAAATAAAAGACTTCTGGGCCACCAATAACTTGAAAGAATATTCTTGTTATGATTTAAAGACAGAAATAATTTGTTATATTCATTATACTGGCTGACAAAATAAATTATCCTGAGGGAGCAGCAAAATCCTGGTTCGAAGGAAATCAGAGGCGTACCCGCCTCATCAGACTAAAATACATAGTCTCTTACTTAGCAGGTCATTTTAAGTTCTGCAAAGAAGCATCACTTGACACTGATTTCTTAAAACTGAAATATATTTCCACCTGGTTGATATAAAGTATCAATGTTTGCTACTAGGGCTTTAATAACTGGCATTACTAGAACATGTCATGTGGGACATTACTCGAAAGTTATAACGTGAAGTGGTTATAGATAAGATATTAAATATTAAATTATGTTCCTCAACCGTATGTCATTAAAATCAAAAGACATACATTCGCTTGTAGATCAGGCCATTATAAATAGTTCTTCCAACACTTCATTAAAAGTTTACCAGTGTATTTTTGGGGAGATATGTACAATATATTTTATACCTGGTTGCGATGGAGGCTGAATGGCTGTTTCGGAAGCCATCAATAACCAACTTACTTAAATTATCCCTGGAATGTTTGAACAAATATGGCTGTTTTGCTGTTTTTCAAACTGTTCATTTGGCTGTTATGGAAACAAATATTATCTCACTCACCAAGTTCATACGGTACAGATGATAAATGAATAATATATGACACCGTATGTGCCATGTCTCACTTTCTATGAAGTTGCTAGAAACTGGAACACCCTTCATATTCAAAGCCTTATTCACAAATACGTTAATGTCAGGACATCTTTGATATCAAAGTGTGTCTCATATTGAACGTATGGAAAGTATGTCATTTTAAACTTATGGAAAGTTCATGAAAATTTCGCAACAAAGGCGGCCTAGGCGCACATTCATAAAACACCCAAAATCTCAGATCAGTATCACGTGGGTTCATACTAACAGCATGTAAAATAATTCGTTAAAGTCTACAGTTTTAATATTAAAGGTGGCACCAAAATAACAGATGTGACAACCTTGAAGTAAGAAGAGTACCACACATCACATTACATGCATAATTCATGCCCCTTTTCCTACCAATGACGTTGAACTTTGAGCTTGACGGCTGCCAGCTGAATGATACCGTGTTGAGCTGGGTAAAATGTCATCAAAATAAATGAAGTGTTTTCAAAATGACAACCTGGATAAGGAATCAGTCCATTGACGTCCCTTTTCGCTCACCTTAACCTTGGGGACAGAAGGTGACTATGAATACAGCAGACACAGTCAAATCCAGATGTAGAACAGGTTTATGAAAATATCTTAATTCCTTCAAATGTTATACCTGTACATGGATAGAGGCCAACATCTATTTGTTTGATAGCTGTGACCTTAACCTTGAGAGTGAAGTCATTGTTATAGTAATGGACAAACTCTCTAGTTATGATATATAGGTGATAAAAGTTTCAGCAAAATATATTCATAGTAGTACAGAAGTTGTCCTCCAGACAATTTACAAATGACATAATTACATTTTCCCTTGTCTTGATGTTAACTTCACTGTGTGCCATGGGACCTGTCTATGGTGATCGACACACCAAGTACGTTATAGACAAGGACAGTTTCATAAAATTCTTCCCAGCTGTCACAAAGTTATAGACCGGCCAGGGAAATATTTACTGAAAGATGCGTTGACACTGAATTATCATAATATGTCGAATTTAAGACAGGTGTAAAAAATGCATTAATATTAGCATCATAATTTCACGTCACCAAAAGTGATCACGCATACTTAAGATATAAAACTATAATATCAACATGGTGGAACATATGGAGAGTATAGTATTACACTAGTTTGATGTAAACTTCAATTGGCACATGACTTTAAGAATTTGATTTGTAGGAAATCTTCATTTACTTCTTTTAGATTATTTTCTTATGTAAATCTCGGACCTTTTCTCATCGATGATAACAGTTATTTTCGTTAAGATTATTCTAAAGTTAATGAGATTATTGTTTTTAAGATGCATAGACGTCGGCTTAAATATGATTAAAATTCTTTGTAAATATTATGATGAGGTATGGTATCTAATTGAAATGGAGAACGGTTATAAACAAAACAAAAGATGTTACTGATGGCAGAACAAAGCAACTCTAGTCCGAATAGTGATAGCAAAATGTTTCTTCTGAGCGATGCAAAATTTTAAAAATTAAAGTGTTGTATGGAGATGGCTGTCTATTGTATACCCGTTTTTGCTCACCTATTCTACTACCACCACCCACCACCCTCGGCGTCAGTGTCGGCACATATCAAGACATATACATATGTAAAGCTTCATTGGTCCTAGATAATGTTTTGGAGTGGGACTGATAGCATCTAACTTTGAATGTATATGTATATCGGTGGTACCTGGTTAAGATTTTTAATTTCGCTCAGGTGTGTTGCTAACTGACTATATACTGCTATACCTGGAATCATGACCTGGGTGAGCGGATGCATCTGGACGAATACTTCACTCTCATCACAAAAGTAGGTTACTGTAGCCATTTTTTCACACTAAATAAGGGAGGCTTTTAGTAATTTTTCTTTGAAGTTTGCTTCTCCTGCTAGAATAATCAAGCCAGATGAATGTATGTATCTCAGTAAGTATCACATCCTCATTATAAAGGAAGTTCACTGTGACCTAGAATCATGATACTAGATGAGCATATGCATCTCTGTTTCTATCATCCACTAGAACAAATGAAGGTCACTATAACTTATATTTCAAACTTTACTGGCGATTTTTGCTTAGATCGAGATCAAATATGGAGTTTACTATCCATCCACATACCCCCATAACTGGAATCATGAAGTCATGCATCTTGAGTACTAAACCTTCATCGCGAAAAGTAAGACACTGCATCCTATATTTCATGCTTCACTGACTTTGGTTTAATCCTGAGGAATGTGCATGTTAAAATTATCAAAACTGAATTATTGAATGCATCTATTTTTGTAGCACAACCTTATAAGAAAAGAAGGTCATTGTGACCTACGTGTTAGATTTTACTGGCTTAAGTTAAATTCTTGTGTTTTGTTCATGACCCCTTAGGTCTTTTATAGGCTGTATACATAACGTTACACCTAGAAATATCTAAATTGGTGATGTAGTGTATTTTGACAGGCATTACACCATATTCATAAATTAGGTCGCTGTGATTCATATTTTACTCTTCATTAACTTTGTCTTGTTTGATGTTTTTATTTTTTCACGCTTGAATCATTAAATGCGATAGTTGCATATATCTCTCTTAGTACCACGCCTGTACAAAAGTTTCGTTGTGACTTACACTTTTTATTTTCTTGGCTTAGGTTAGGGGTTTTATTTAGTTCAGAAGCACATACAGTGTTTGCATGTTGTGTACATACTACACATCCAGCATCACGAAACTTGGTGAAGGAGTGCATCTTGATGCATATTCTTTCATTTCAGCAATTGATCATTATTTACATTTGAAATTCACACGATACTTTCCATCATATATGCATATTATCCAAGAATCGTAAATGTTCGTCGGGACATTCGCCTTGATAAGTACTACACACTTATGCACAAGGTTTATGTGCCATTTAATTCATGCTTCAGTGACTCTAAAATTTTGTGTTTGAAGTTCATTCATTGGTCATTATTTAGATGTGAATCGTAAAAGTTTATAATTAGGTACATTTTGTTAGTACTACGCCGTTACAACTAAAAGAAAAGCACTATGACATATTTTATGCCTTACTAATTTGTGTTTAGTTCATGACCACATAGAGTCGTCCATACCATTTACGCCCTAGCCTATGCAGAAGGTCCTTTCTGACAAATGAAGATGGAAGTAGGAATCAATATATTTGTTCATTGGTAAACGTTCTATATTAACGATCATACTTTGTATTTGTTTGTTAGATCACCTTCAATATAGGAATTAAAATAGTGTACAGCATGCTTTTTATGTTAGTCTTCAGCTTGTCAAATTGTGTGAAGTAGGCTGTTACTCAGGGTTACTCCACTGTCCTAAGTGAAGATCTGAGAGCGACTGCGTAGGATCCATGTTCTGGTTGCATTTGAATTAGCCAATGGAAATGCAGTTTTCAGAAATCTGAAAGTGAATCAAATCGTTAGGCACACATTGATGCTCTTGGCCATACCGCTCAGTCTCGAAGATGCTAAGATATAAGACTTATCTGATTCGCTGATAAAATTAGTGATTATAGTAATAACATAGGTCACCAGAATATAACCCCTAAGCGGGCTCTGTCAGATCTTCACTGGAAATTGGATTGTAATGTGATTGCTCAACACCTGTGACTTTCAATCAGTAAAATCGAGCTTCTAGAGACGGAAAATGATTATAGCTTCTTACACAGATTTTAACAACAATGATTTAAAAAAAAATGTATTTCTGCTTTTTATCAATTCATTATAGTATCTATGCCTTGATATCACAGAAAAGAATGTTTCTTTTTATTGTTGCATGTCTATTCCGCCCCATCACGGTTTGTATATAAGTATATATTGTGTAGGTAGATATGTATAAGTTTTCTAGCAGTATGTCAGCACAATACAAGTTATATACTGCCGATTGAAACTTAAGTTCTGTAAATATAAAGATAATGAAAAGCAATAATAAAACAGAAAAGGGACCACCATTTACTTGTCAATATCACTTAAATTTATTAATTTATTCTCCTCATGACAAACATATTTGCAATGGAAAATGCAGAGACCAAAATGCTCTGCAGAATGAACTATTTGATCTTTGAGTATGTTCAGTTTTCATTGTGCTTGATCAATATTGTCTTAATGTTGAACATTTCTGAATAAATTACATTATAATCATTTCACCATCATGTGGCACATTGAGACTTGATGGGAAATATGAATTACAAAAAAGAAATCTGCTACTACATTTTTTTTCTAATACTTTCGAGTGGATCGATCATTCTGAACCTAGGCTACATATATGATGGCACTAAAATAACCCATTTGTTGCATGTGGTCATTAATGACAGTCAGAGAAAAACGCTTTGTGTTAAATTATATATATTGTTTAATCTGTGTTTATGCTTGCAAGTGCTGTCTGGATGTTTCTGAATAAAAACAATATATCAATTACATAAATTATGCAAAATCTCAGAATTGCTTTTATTTGTACTTTCATTATAATACAAATTATAACAGCAGCACATAATGGTTAGCTTGAAAATCTGTTTAGATCATATGTTAATCACTCCTTAGGGAACACACATACAGTTCGTCCATACATTCATTCTTCTTTCATTCTGTATTAGTACATGTAATAGTAAATTTTAATTCCGTGACGCAAATAGTTGTATGGCTTTTGATGCTCTTGTTTCAAGAAAGAGATTTTAATCT
>JAECUM010023135.1:0-49848 GCA_016617855.1 Megalonaias nervosa | reverse complement strand
CACTACTCTAAGCCCACTAGTGTGCATTGATGCAATCAATGAGGTGCCATCAAGAAATGACTAAAAACGAACTACAAACAGAAAAAGGTAGACCTCAAGTGTAACTTTTGTATAATTAGTTATCTACATGAATGGCGGAAACTGTCAGTGACTGAACTTATTTAACCAGTTGCCCATACTGTATTGCGTACCTGCCCATTCGGTATTATATACCTGTAATATTCAATGGCAAACGTTACATATGTTTGGACGAAAAAAAAGTAATTAAACATAGTAATAAAAAAAGTTATTAAATAAAGTAATATTTTTTTTTTTTTTTTTTAAGTAGCAATTTTAACTCGCATTACAATTGCGTTTGAAAACTTTGGATAAATCAGGCATTGATTAGTGTTGATTACAAACCGAAAATAAGTGAAGTCAACAATTGGATACAGCGTCTGCTATCTAGCTAGACTACAAGTTTGCCGAGGCCACATAAAATTTACGTTTGAATGTAGAATTACCACAATGAAGAAGGAAAATATAAGTAAACTCGGTATCATTTAAATCTTTTGCTGAAAGATGTTACGCTTTGACGTTTGTCGGATACAACCGTTCTTATATTTATTGTGAACTTCCACCTCAACAGTATCAATCCGCGCAAGAAATGTGTTAACAAAACTAAAAATGTCTTCTTTTTCGTACGAATACAAAATACACAATTTACAGCATGATATATACAAGTTAACTTTTTGTAAAATGTCCCAAAGTTATTACGAAATTAAAAAACTTTTTATTGCTGTAGTAATTCAACTGTTAATCAGATTGGCTGAGAGTGGAGAAAATCCATGCAAATGGACGCCTTTTGCCTTTCAAAAATATATATATTAAAAAATAAAGTCTGCTTTGTTTGTAGAAATACAGAAATATTTCACTCGTGAAGTGGAGACAGTTTGAACTGTCACGAGTGGGGAATACAATGTTTCTATTAACTCGAGAAATATTTGCTTATATGTACTTATATGTACTTATATGTACTTAAGAAACGAATAACAGCAGCTGAAGAATATATATTTAATACGATCAGAGTTGTGATTGTTAAAAAAAGGTTTTTAATGAAATTTAAATTTGAATAAACACAAGTCGTTTGAAAGTAGTCAGTAATTATTTCTTTACTGAGATGCATTACTTTGTCTACCTCTTAAATAAAATCTAAAAATTTTATATATATATATATATATATATATATATATATATATATATATATATATATATATATATATATATATATATATATATATATATATATATATGTATATATATATATATATATATATATATATATTTTTTTCCAAGTTAGTTCTTCATATTACATTCCTGGAGCATCTACGAAAGGATACAGCATTCACACATCCCGCCTTTTGTTTTGTACCCTCCTCCCCAATTTAAAAATAAAACGCAGCAATGATATAAAAATGCACAAAACTTTGTAATTTCATTCATTACTTTATAATTTTTAACCTGAATGTCGCCAGGGGTTCACTAACACTGTCATCGTGTTCAGTGGTACAAACAAACGTGTGTGGGGGTGGGGGTGGGGGGGTGTTTTTGATTTTTTACGTAGCTTGAAAAAATTTTCAGTCATATCGCTACGATGTCTGCAGTGTGACAGTTTATAGTGATGTCTAGCACTGGGGCATCATGCCACAGACATGTAGCATCGTGTCCCACCGAGTCACATTATCCTTACACAAGGCTGACCAGTCCTAACACTAACCTCTTAATGTTGAGTGCCTAGCGAGGCAGCTGTTAGTACAATTTTTATAAATCTATGATATGACTCGGCCGGGTTTCAAACCCGCGACCACCCGCAACCGAGTCGGACGCTCTAACCACTAGGCCACGTGAGCAGTCCAAATGGGAGGGTAAGCGAGTACAATAGAATAATGAATAGTACTAACGTTGAACATATGGATATGAAAAAGAACGTCTCGAAGTCAGAAAACTATTAAGTTAACCCATGCAAGAATCAAGCATTCTACTCTTAGTTACTGTAGAGAAAACATTTAATCTTCCATGCTAGTCCTTACTGAAGCCTGATAGTATGGCTTGCCTATGCAGGGATGATAATGTACTGTCGGGTGGTATCTATTTTAAATCTTAAGATAGACAGTAAGCATCACACGTTTTGCTGTGAGAAAAAGAGAATGCATGGCTGAAATATGATTTTAACTTTATGATATTTTATTCAGAACGTTCCAAATTTTTATTTTATTTTGAAACTTATTTTATTGTTTCGAATTCAAACTTGTTTTAAAGTCATTTCAGGGAATAGAAAAACGCTCTCGTAAGTAAGGTAGCTTATTAACAGAGGTGTATTTTATTCCAAATTTGTAAGAGTGACCTCGAAAAATAGCTACTAAAAGGAGGCGATTGCTTCATTGGATGACGTAAGTGGCGAGCATGACTTTTTTGATTTTAGGGATGTTTCTCTTGGGTTCATTGTAAATAACATTTCTGTGGTTTCTCTTTCAATGAATCATAACAACAGCAGCCATATTCAAAGGTGAAGTGCACGGTCTTCAAGGAATGCTCTGTATAGGTTTAACTCGGGTGTCTATCAAGAGTTTCTTCCTATAAATAACCCTAAGTAGATTTAAAACTTTAATAACTCGTACTGGCTTTACTTGGATGTCAATGAACAAATTATCCTTATAAATAACTATAAGCAGATTTAAAGTCATAAAACGCGCTCCTGTAATAATAATCCCGTAAACTGTCGTTATCAGTACCAGGTGACATTCTTTCAACATGCGCCTTCCAACGTGTGTTTCTCTCTCTGCCTCCTTATATATATATATATATATATGCAGAATAGTGTAAACTATTTAATGAAAGAAGAGTCTTCATTGATAAATATTAAATATATCAACATGTTTCTGATTTCAAAGCTGAATAATGCTACAAAAGTTACCACCGTTAAGAAATGTGCGTGTATATCCAAATGAGTGATGAAGTCTGATGAAACAATAAAACGAGTGTGTGTGTGTGTGGGTGTGTGTGTGATTTAGATTTTTAACGTAGCTTTTAACAATTTTTCAGTCATATCGCTACGATGTCTGCAGTGTGACAGGTTATAGTGATGTCTAGCACTGGGGCATCATGCCGCAGACATGTAGCACGATGTCCCACCCAGTCACATTATCCTGACACCAGGCCGACCAGTCCTAACACTAACCTCTTAATGCTGAGCGCCAAGCCAATAAAACGAAACATACATACATACATGCATACATACATACATACATGCATGCATAAGAGAGAGAGAGAGAGAGAGAGAGAGAGAGAGAGAGAGAGCATTTTGAACATTTTACGGGATTTAATCAATATTAGTCAATATATGAGTAATCGTTAGTAACTTGACACCTCCTCGTGACCAAAGTGGTTGCCAGGATGTTTATGAATATTTCATATTGTAGCAATCGTCATTTTGTAAGAAAAAATGATACAGTAATATAAACTGCCTGTTATATTTTTGTAATAGCTATTCATATTTCATGTTTTGCACCATTTGTCGTGCTTGAAACGATTGTGTACATTGATCGGCGTTAGTGCCCGTTGTTATAAGTATTAAAGTTGCCATATATTCACACCGCAACAACACTCATTTATTACGTCCTGACACGGTACATATCTATTTGCCATGGAGACCGTCTTGAAAGGTACAAAGAACTGCTATAAAGAAGAGATATCTGAATCCGTTGTGTATAAGGCGGCAGAAGGTCGTTTCAAATTTTTCCCGTACAAATTGCCAAGTCGTCTTGATTTATGCTTCAGTATTGCCAGAAGTTTTAGTCAAGGGTAACGAGGATAGCCTTGGGCAGAGGTAATGCGATATTAATAGAGTAATGACAAATTGTCTAAACCTTACAGGTACAGTAAGTAAGCAACCTTCCCATAAATATTGATTAAGGGCGGTCTCTGAGGACAGTTGTCTGCTCAGTACTGATCTTGACTACAATTTATAACTTGATCACACAAAACAGAGCAAAACACATGGTTTATTCGACTAAATTTGCTGCCAATATTACAGGCCAGTAACAGCTAAATCCCTTGACTGGTAATAATGTCACAATTCCTACCGCGGCTATTTAAAGTTAATCAGAAAATTCTCCCTCTGTATTGCAGTGAGATCCTTATCGTGGCGTTAAAAATTTACGTATTGTCTCATTACCACTGGATGGTGGAAGGAGTTGGCAGCGAATCTGTACCATATGAGTGATTTTGCGACGAAACCACCGCCTATTTCGTCATATAGATTTTTGTATTCTAGGCAAGACTTTCAGAGCACAGATTCCTTGGGCTTGGTTTGTTTTTGCTGGCACATCGAGGCATGCAAGGTTATGTGAAGCCGAGGCAATATGAATACAGTTGCTTGCACATTAACATTTTAAAGGCCCGCCGACACGGCACGGTCTAGGTAGGATTCGAATTCATATCCTTCTGGCTTTGAGTCTCTCACGCTATCCACTAACTTCGCTAGCCTCTGCTCTGATAAAGCATGAAAATTCTCAAGCTAGTTTAGTACCTTAGAGTCATTAATACGAGCTAATTATAAAAATATTATAGTGTTGTTTGTACCTAATTCAGTATACCGTATCCGTTAATGATAGTTTCTGCTCATAAAAATGTATGTTTTAGAATCCAGTGTATATGAATCTAAACTTGAATGACTTTCCTGGTGGTTCCGGTAAGTAGCCGTAAAAGGTCAAAACTCCGCTATTACTGGGTGCAGATGTTATCTTCGTTCAGTAAGAACTTGACTGTCAG
The DNA here is from genome assembly GCA_016617855.1 of Megalonaias nervosa. Lineage (NCBI taxonomy): Eukaryota > Metazoa > Mollusca > Bivalvia > Unionida > Unionidae > Megalonaias > Megalonaias nervosa. The sequence goes on along the minus strand of JAECUM010023135.1, from coordinate 45,039 downwards.
CGAGGAAAGTTCCTTTTTACTGGAATCTGATTGACTCCGTGTACCAAATGATCAGCTATTTCGCGTAAGATTTATAGAGTAGAGAACTGAACTCCATTGGCTTAACCGATCACAGCTCACGTGTAAGATATGCTACTTACACTTTCTCGCCTAACCGGTCAGTTTACAAACTCGGCATTAAAGTAGTAGGAAAGCGAAGAACTTTTTGGGGGATGTTCGATCATGGACGGACGGCCACAAAATGCAAAGGACCCCGCTCAAGAATCGAAACTGTATATACACAGATGAAATACAAATGAGTTAAAACTGCACAAACTAGGAACCATAAAACTAGTTCATGGCCTCTGTAGACAGATGAAAGGGTTCTAAATAGAACGAAACCTGTCTTAAGAGATACATCCATGCTAAACAACTAAAAACCACAATTAAAAACCCTATTCTTAATTTTGATTTACATATTTAGCTTCTATATGATGAACATCAGTGTTGTTCCCATGAAAGATTTTTTATTTTTTATTTTGAAAAAATCCTGTTGAATAGGCATCAATATGCAACCAGCCGCATCAGTATCTTCTTTTCACGCAGGTCCTCTGATTCTATTAAACCCATATAGTAGATGAACAAATAATTGACTTACCAGAATAGTTGTATTTGCGAAGAGTCTCGAAGTTAAAACTGTGCATCGCTTCAGCAGCCAATCTATGTGGAACGCCACTTTTGCTTCAGAGCATGAGTGATTCATAAACACTAGTTTCATTTCAACTACTCTCGTACGAGGCAGCTTATTGAAGGATGTGGCAGTGGCGTACCTAGGGTATTTGGGCCTCTATGCAAAGCAAGATATTTGGGCCCCTATGCAAAAGCAGGATATTTGGGCCACTATGCAAAGCAGGATATTTGGGCCCCTATGCAAAAGCAGGATATTTGGGCCGCTATGCAAAACAGGATGTTTGGGTCCCTATGCAAAGCACGATATTTGGGCCTCCATTCAAAGCAGGATATTTGGGCCACTATACAAAGCTTACCTATGGGACCCTGCAATGTTAACAGCAATTTTGCGGGTCCAAAATTACGGTATTTGATGGGCCGTATATTGCCTTTTCCTAGTTTCTTTCTATAGTGTAAAGAAATAATTTGTTTGATGGTCGTGTGGGCCACCTGTATTCGTCGGCTCCTATGCTTTGCAATAGTTACATGGTAACTTCGCCTCTGGGATGTGGCCCTGCAAATTATTGGGACAAATCATTGTTGCTGCCTATTCGTAGTTACAGTGTAAGCTGCATGCAAAATACACCTGATAAATTTTAAACGTTGGTCGATGTGGACATGTATCATTTATACCTATGTTAAATATGTAAATGAATTTAAGAAAATGGTTGTAAAACGTTGTTCACTAAGAGCTGTTTGTACGTCGTAGTGGATGTGTCCGCAAAGGTTTGTACGTAGGTTTAAAAGTGATTCTGTGAAAACCAGCTCATTTGCCATCTTTTCAGAAATGGGAAGACACATGTATTGTGTTCTCCTTATCATCCCCTAATCCAAACCATTTATCATTAGTTGACTTTCAGTTCATGGTCACATGGGAAACAATTATTTGCATGTGTATAGAAAGAAGAAAACAATGTTTTTATATGTAAAGATACAAGATACATACGGTTCATTCTGGTTTTTCACAACATATGCCAGCTTCGTAGCCATGAATCCTTGAGGAGGGAGGGGGTGAGGTAATGAATCAATCCATCATAAGATAGATTTTTTTGAGATATTTCCGAGGAGTGGCGAAAGCAGTGTTGCGATTTACGAAAAGTATGTCTCTCCCATGTTATGAGAGGGGTTTCTGTTTAAAACTGCAAAACTAAGAATTATAAAGGTAGATGATACAACACCCTCCCCCGTGTTTTGAAAACTTTATTTCAGAAATTTAACATTATTGACAACCGTTCGTAATGTAGTGGTGTAGCTCGGGAGCGAAGAGAGGAGGGAGATGATTAATTACTGTCAATCACCAATGGTTCGCAGTCAGGTCTACATGCAACGTAACTAGAAGATCCACATCTTGAATTTGATGTGGTGTGTGCCTGACTATTACGCGGAAAACCCAAGTTCGAATTCTAACAGCAGCTTCAATTTGCGTCCTTACCTCTTAAAGTTGAGAGAAAACCCACAGGTACTGTCCCGTTACACCATCCCAAACTACATATAAATAACCTCCTTTCAAGCAATCGCGACCTTACCGACTTTTCTTTTGGGGATACATTGTGAAATACAAATTCCGGTCTAAACTATTATATAATTGTTGTATGTTACTTCTTTTTCAAGGTATTGTGTTCCAGAGTGACGACATGAACTTTGCCATTAGTCTTCACTGTTATCCACTGTCAAGAAATGAAATCCGCATTTGAAAGTAATCACAAGGAAGTCGGTAGAATAGCATAAAATTTAAATTATTTATAGTTGTTATGGTACTTTTCTATGAATCGCTGCAGCGTGTAATATTTTCAAATACCCAAGACACGTCGACAAAAAGTGGTCTAGCAGTAGATATATGAATTCAAATATGATCAGTTTAACGATGTAAATTAAAAAAATGAAAAAATCCGCCCCTTTGAGTAACAGGTCCTTATATCTGCATTTATAACGTACTAACGCTGATCCTCACTAGGAATGTTCGTATTGCATTTTGGTCACATGATTAAATATGAGTGTACAATGCACATATCGTGTCATTAAGATTATCGGGTCTTACCTATTTGATTAAATACATATAAAAAGTATCATTAAATCAAATTGTTTCACTTTTGAAGATTCTGAAAGTCAAAAACTGAAATGTTCGTTAGTGTCGCCATATAGAATTTTGTTAAGAAACACCCCCTCCCCCTTTTATGTCGTTGAAAAAAAATAAAACCCATTTGCTTGACATAGAATTAACAGTTGCGCAGGATTTTCAGTCTTGAGCTAACTACGTCATGGAATACTCAAACAATAATTGACGTCGCCAAAGAACGCAAAATATTTGTTACTGTACACCCAAGCCTGATTATAAGCAGTCAAAATATGAATTCTGTTGAAAAGATCTGCATTGATTTTGTTGACGTGTCTTTCCAAAGGATTTTAATCATACTCGAATATGTAAATGACAGTGTATTAGGTATTTCAAACAAGTATATGATGTAGTTTGCTGGAAATGTTTGCTAGTATGCATTTTATTGATAACAAGGAACTAGAGTGGTATGTTATAATAGGTAATGAGTGGAGCATCAGAATATCTTCTTGCCAAATATGACCCTCTTCCCATGTTGTCATAACACACATTACTCAAAAGACCGCTGTTTTGAAATGATCATTACAACATATTTCGAATTACATTTGGTCACAAGTGCCAGGTCTGTACAGCTAGACAGTTATAACATGTTTGGAATCGTTTCCGCCATCTTGATGGCGTAATAGTTTGCAATTGATGGACTCGTGATACAAAAGTGAGGCCCCACACTAAACCCAAGGAAACACCATGATATTCAAAATTCAATAACTTTTAAATTTCTGAGTGCTCATGATCAAAACTGTATTTGTTAGTATAGACATATCCTTGATGCAAGCTTCTTTGCTGGGAAAACCATTTCTTTCAAAAATGTGTTTCTGGTTCCGCACCTAAAGAATCAGGTGCTAATGGCAGAAAGGAGCGTTTCAAGCTCAAGTCTGTCCAAAGAAAGAAATTCCACCAATTGTCTCTAATAATGTTCAAGTAAAAATAGGATACGCTCTCAAAAGATTATCTCGACAAAATTACACTTCTCATTATCAACCAATCATGGCCAGCCAAACCAATATATACTCTATTTTATCTTCACCCATGTCTAGACTTGTTCCCATTCTTCGATGTATTTTGTATCGTGAGTCCTTAACACTTTGTCTAAAGAGATAAATACCAGCGAGTCGCAGCTCTGTAAGTATGTATCAACAAGGTTTGCATTGAAACGACCATTTTATTGTGTAGAGAGATTTACATGTGTAAATGTATAAGCAAATAGGCTTTAATTTGCACTGATAAGAGAATTGTCAAGAATGCGTACGTGTACTCCTTCAAGTACGTTCCCCCTGAAATGGTTCGTTACAGTTCGTAATTAACATTTCAACCATCGTGTCGTATTTTCAAAGTTATGATATGTCAAATTGTATAAAAATACATAAATGTCATATTTGGTTTATTTAATTCCAAGTTTAAAAATATGAATTTTGAAGTCAAGAGTTTAGAAGGAAAGACTAGTATTTATGAGATATAGGAAGTCAACAACCGCAAATGTTAAATGCAGTGCTTGTATTTTGTCTTGCATTGCACGTGATTTAGATTATTGTAATAACAAAATGCATTGATGTACATACACCATGTACAAGGCCATTGTTAGTAAGGAAGACTATATTATTAGCAAAAATGCATAGATATGATAGCTTGAATGCTGTGGTAACGAACATATCATAAAAGTAATAAAAGGGTTTCTACATTTGTATTTTCAGGAAACGATGAGACAAATCAGTACAGAAACACAGAATTAAAACCTGAGGAGTATTAACGTTTTCTGTATCCACAAAATGTATACTATTTCTCACATAGCGGACAAATAGTTCGATTGCATTTTTCATACACTTATTGATTTAGGCTGTTTTGCATTGTGCTATAAATAACTATCAGTGTTTTGTTGTGAAAATTCTTTATTTTCGGGCGTAGATTAATTTTAAATTGTTCTTTACCGACCATACAAAAAAAAAAAAAAAAATTATCATAAGCGTTGGAAAATGGAAACGTATAGGAAGACAGGACCATTTTTGCATACACATTAGGCAATTAGTGAATTTCCATCATGGTCAATATTCATTACCATAAGCTGTACCTTACTGAGAATACGTAATAATTATCAAATTATGTTTGTTGTGCAAACAGACCGGTATATGCCAGAGGTTATGAAGTAGATTACATATAAGCATTTGACTGGCTACAAATAGTGTAATCAGTATACCTGTACATGCAGATACAAGAAAACACCTTGTACCGAAAATTCCTTTTGCCCATAGCGAAATGTGTTGTTTTTTACATTTCAATTTGTGGAAATTTTTTGTTTCTTGTGAAATGTTCGTTATTTTTCACACATCAGTATGATGGAATGAGAAAGCCGAGACAGCATGCTTAACTTAATGATGTTGCATTGCACACTTACTTTCCTTTCTTGGAAATGTTCAGCTTTGACAATAAAGGAAATAAAATGTAAATTAACGTTTTTCCTTTTCCTTCTCATACTGGCTGTAGCATGTGACTCATGGGTCAGTAATGGGTCAGTAGGTTTTAACTAGATATGGCTATCTTTGCTTTCTCAATATTGACAAATGATTTTATCTTTTATTGCAAGCCTTACCAGGAACAAGACTGTACTAATATGACTAAGACGTACTTTGATTTGAAAAGTATTTCAGTCACAATCGTTGCTAGCCCCAAATTTCAAGTAGCGAGCGCATAGAAGAGAAATTAAACGTTTTGCAGAATCGTTTTGAGATTTATATTTAGATGGCTCATATACTATTTATTCAAGTAAAAAAAATGTATTAAATTCGGACGTCGATTTTTACTATTTTCTGAATGGCCAATTACATTTTTTGTGAGAACTGGTGTAATGTGTGTAAGGCGGAAACATCCTTGCGTGTGGTCAACCAGTTGTTGCACAACATATATATATCATCTTCTCCGTGCTTAGTTATGAATAATTTCTATCGTATTTTGTCCCATTAACGCATGTAGGTATGCATGTACGCGTGAGTATGTATGTATGTATGTATGTATGTATGTATGTATGTATGTATGTATGTAACTATCGCAGTGTATAAATAGATATTTGTGGTCCACTCATGTTCGGTATTTTTACACCACGTATACGGGAACACTAAAATTTGCAAGCAGGACTTGCTGTGCTTTAAAAATTACAATTTAAAATGTCATCATATATTTATGTTTCACCATCTATGATATGACAAACTAAAAAGTAACATTTTAAAATATTTGACCAGCAAGATTCTTGGATATCAGTGAACAAATTAAAATTTGCAAAGAAGCGGCTGTGTGACAGTCCGTTTAGCCGTAGAAACAAGACGTCTTCGTACTCTTAGCTTATTGGCTCCGAGGCTCTTAGTTTTCTACCAAAACCTTAAGTTACATTTTTTCTCAAGTTAAGTGTTTTGCCTGACTGGCAAAATGGCATGTGTCTGATATGCGTTAGCCCTTGACCTCAATATACTTTTCTCTGCTATTTTTATAGACCATCGAAAGCACTATTCAAAGTGTGAACCCTTCTATTTCCAAAAAGTTACAAATATTATTTGCTAAATAACTGTTTAAATGATCAGAATAGTATTTTCAATACTGCGTCTCCCACGTTTGCTGTGGACATTGCGAATATCACATACATTCGTTTGCTCGTTTGAAAGTTTCATTTGTGAACTCGTCCAGATCGTTAACTTTATCATCTCTACTTTCAAATGGACGAAACAGCTTGTTTAGTTCATCACAAACAAATCTAATAAACCAAAAGCTAAAGCATCTACTACATGAGCGTACTTTGTCTGTTTACAAAGTAGTTCCTAATACACAATACTATTTTTAGACAAGCTTGTCGTGCAATATGAAGACCGTTCATGATGGAAAATAATGCACGATTCTGACAATGTAAAGTTAACGGAGAAATAAATGAGCATATAATACAAAATATAAGCCAACCATTAAACCTTCAGCTATTAAGAATTACCACAAGAGGATTCACAATGAGTTTAGTGGGAGGAGAGTTTACACCACATGGATGAAAGCAAACTCAGTACACCATTTACAGTGTGTGGGGACATAAAGATTTTGAAGATATTAATTAGAATTAACTGCGCAGATAAAGGAGATATTAAACAGTAAAATACTACAACATCACTAGAAAGAAAACACAAAGGATACAGGGAATGAAAACACGAAATACATTGCACGAGAGATGTACAAACTGTGTAAAATCAACAATTTACGTTACAAAAATGAACACATTATGGAGAGAAATATAAAATGAGTTACATCTGAATGTTGAAAAACAGTTAATAGAGACTCAGTGAATGTGTTCAGTAAAGGTCATTTTGAAATTTGATTTTACTTTTAAATTTAAAAATAAATTTAGATAAAAAAGCATTGAAACATGAACTAACGAGCACAGCACATGAACATAATCCTGCCATTCCGTTTAACACAAGAAGAAGGTTAAGTCGCCTTAACCGTGTTAACACAGCAAACTTATTTATCGAGAGAAACGATTACTGGAAAATTGTTTTGTATTTTAAATGTCTGGCTGTGTGCTATTAAACATTTGTGATCTTGATAACTAGACTTTAATATTTGACAATGATAACACTATGAAGAGGTACAGAACATAGTGTAACGTGTGATTTTGTAAGAGTGAGTTAAACTAATTAGTGTGGATGACAACATCTGGTTGTCCAATTTTCTTAAATGTTAAAAGTGTTCCAGGTTTAGTTAAAATTGTTTAAAATTTTCACGTTCATTTTCAAATACTAAAAAGTGTTTTGTAAACAAAAACAGCAGATATCTGCAACAAATGTGACATTTCTTCCAATCGTGACCAAAACGTAGTGTTATACAAGGCCAAAACTTACGGGCTACGATAACTTCAGAATTAGCTAGCATGAACAGAAATAAAACTACGAGGAAAAGAATGAGTGAATTTGATATGAAACATAGATCCTTTCACTTGCATACCAAGGAAATATGATATACTTACTTTTCTCTGCTAAATATAAAAAGTTTTGGAAGGTTAAATAATTGTACTAGGATTTTGTTCGCGTTCGGGGTGCACAAGTTGGAAACAGAAGAAGCATTACACAGTATTTTCTGAAGGTAGCTGGAGTGCTAAACCATTACTGCTGTCATTGGTTTTACGCAGGCAAGGTTAAGACTTTGATAAATACATTTTGACGCAATTCCAGAACCATGTATCGAACTCATAGGCAAAATGCTCTTGATGGCAAACGAAGTTTTCTGTTACCAAGTGACATGGTTAAAAAATAGGTAGCACCATTGGATATAAAAACAATACAGAAAAATCTGGTCACTCGTTTATCCGGGGGCTTGAACCCTTCCATCAGTAATGTGGTGGTAATGAACGGCGTTCAAATAGGATGATGAACAATACGTAACAGAACATCAGGAACCTGTACAGGACAAAAAAAGATGAAGTGAGTAAAAATTATGCAGAAAAGAAGGATTATAATTGTGGCAGTCTTATCGTCAGATCTTCTAACTCGATATCACACTCGAATGTCTAGATTATTCTTCCATTGCACGATTGTTTTATCACTATGACACGTGACACTTACAATGGGCAAAGTCCAATTCAGAAGCATTACAATACCCTTCCTCCCCCCACCAAAAAAAAAATGTTATGAGATGACGATACAAATGGTTGTATGAGGTGCTATGATTTACAGCATGAATTGGTTTATAGAATATTAACAAAGTCGAATTACGAATTTCTAGTCATGGTAGTGCTATGCACGATGGAGATTTGCGGATGAATTTCCCCTCAATTCTGCTTTTCATTACTAATAACACCAGGTAATACCCTATTGCTTCAATGGCAAACTTAGCCAAATAATTACCAATATTTATTAAGGCCTTTTGAGTCTGGCAAATAAACGGTTCACCTTTGCCTTCTGATGGAGCAGTACCTTCAACGCCATCTCCGTCTAAGCCCTTTACAAAATGTGTGTATACAGAGAAACAGTTGACAATTGCAGTGACTATACCATCAGGTGACAATTAAAGCAGAATTTAAATAACACCTAACTTATGTTTCTTATTGTATAGTGAATGGCATTTTCACCGCAGGTAGAAGTTCGTACTTGAAATGTGTTTATAGTAACACTGTATATTATTTCTCACTTCTGATATTTGTTGATTAGACGGTTTATTCATTTCTACTATGGTAACTGAGATTATTTTGCACAACTTTTTCCGTCACCTGTAATATAGGAAACACATCTCCTGAATATGTATTGTTAAGAAAAGCTTTTGAACAAAACATTTTTTAATCACGTGTTGCTGCTATGGTAGGTTGTTTACAAGTTTGGTTACCTATGCACTCCATCATTTATTGGCTTTTTGGTCAAATATTACGGGGGTTATCTAACTCTTTTTCCATCTTTGTCATACATATATAACGTGCAAACCTCACTAATCATCGAATGGTATTGTTATTCTTTGACTTGTAAACCTCTATGATGTATTTTATGAACATATTGATTATTTCTGCTTGGTAATTTTGTTGGCATGTTGTAAAACCTTCTCTTTCGCCCATATATGAAGCGTAAAATGAAGGTTGTATTGATCTAAGCTAATATTAATTTGCTAACAAATGCACTCTACCTGCTGTCTACATGAACCACAAATAGCTACCTACCGTAAGCGAATTTTTATATAACTTTATACCCGTCACGCACCGCCGAAATTTGAGGCCACCAACTAATCACTACAGTTCAGAGGAATTTTCCCAGAATAATTATAGAATAACCTTATGTCAGGTTGTCGTGACATCATATTATCTATAGAAAGCTTAACAGTGATGTGCTCGCTTGGCACATCTGCCTTCCCTGCTTCGTGTCATGTACCATTTCAGGAATGTTCGATGAAAATGGTTGCATCACTCATGTTGTTCTTGTCCCGGATTCTTTAGATTTTTTTTTTTTTACCTGTTTAGTTTCCACTGTACCTAAACTATTTTAAGCGCAAAAAAATACATTATTGAATTGTGTACATGCAAATTGTAAAAATATTCATTCGAAAAATGTTACAAATAGCATCTGTAAATTCTTCTACGCATGCGCAGAACTCAAATATGCCATCGACGTCTCTGTGTCGCAATGACTAGAGATATCCGTCGGTCGTCTGTAAGGATTCAATGTTTAACCTCCAATAGGGGATGGATCCGGGTGGCCGAGTGGTCTAAAGTACTCACCAGTACAGATCATTGCCATCTCACCTCTATCTGCGTTGGTCTGAGTCTCGGGCTCGACCAGTGTGGGTACGTGAGAAAGCTTGCCAGTAGCTTCCCGTGGGTCAGTGATTCTTTCCGGGGTTCTTCCTCCACTAGTTATACCGGTCGCCATGTATCATGTGCTGAAACGTTGCGTCAAACTCCAACACAATAAAAACAAGAATAACCTCCAATAAGATTGGTAGTAGTTTCTCTTTTCCGCCTTCTTTTATTTAACAGTGCTATATTGATTGATAACAAGATGTATTGAAATCCTTCGAGATTTATTCTTTTCTTACAACTATTTAATACAGTTACGTTGGTTTTCTCTTTTGTGTTAAATCTGAAGGAATTGTTTTCCACTCAAAAGGGGAGCATGGACTACTTCTGAACTTACTTTGAACTGTGTACTGATATTGTGTGGGTTATAAACGTAAGTAAAAACTATTGTTGTGAGCCACAAAACGCAACAGAAATGATAGGGTATTGGTAACGTAGCTAACCTAAATGAAGTTAAGAGAGTTGGTAAAAATATTCATTATTACACAGACGTTTCATTAATGATCGAATAAAATGAGAAGCGGTGTCTTAGTGGTTAATGCTTTGGACTCGACACTAGAAGGGTGATTCGATTCCCATGAGTACCATTGTAAATTACTAGACAGGGCACTTACTTGCCCAGGCACGATATAACCTTCAGACTGTTTCTGTTCCGTTCAACCCATAAACAAAACAAAACCAAACGAAAACCGATAAAAAGGTGCTGAAAATGGAATTAAAACCCATAACAACGACAAAACAGATACAATATTACAAACAAGACTTTTCATCGAATTGTTGTCCCCACTTTGTATGCTGATGCCATAAAAGTTCACAATCATGAAATCTGACGATGACCTTTCAGATAGATCGGTAAACGTACTGAACAGACATCGAAAACGACAAATCTCCATTGCCCTATCTAAAGATGCATTAGAGGAAATGTACAGAAAGTGGTATGCAAATTATCGGTGACTTTGACCTCGGAGATACAACCTGGAATTTGATACACGAGATGTCATGAAACTAAGACGCGTACGTGTTCAATGGTCCGAACCTAAACCACAACAACTTTCAGGATATAGAACAGGAACTAAAGAAACCGTACACTTGTAACACGATGGAACCCAGTGGGATAGGATCTAGCAAATACACAATTACGAGAATGAGATGTTTATGTATAGCGCAAATGAATAACGAATGAACTGACACCCTACTCATGCACGTAAAATGCAACAACGAAAATATTATCGATCCTCTCTCTCTCTCTCTCTCTCTCTCTCTCTCTCTCTCTCTCTCTCTCTCTCTCTCATGTTCATGTCGTGGCGTCCATGTGATTCCGATTTCACACTTCCCGACAAATGTTTAAAGAATAACCTCGTGTGGGTGGTCCGCTCCTCCAGCCTGCCGAACGTTCCCTCTTGAACCGCCATATTTCACAGACCCGTTCGTCCAGAGATTATTATTTAAAAAACCAAGTTCGTAAATTAATATCTCCGAGAAGAATATAATTACACTTGATTATAACAACTCGAACATATCTCATCATTTAATGAGTACAACATATAACTGAATTCAACTTGTCTGTTCAGCTACATGTCTGACTTGGAGCAGACTATATTGTATCCGAAAGCATGGCGTTATTTGATATAGGTCTGATTTTCTAGAAAATTTAGAATGTACTCCGAAGCATTCTATATACTAAACAATTTTATCAATAGATCTAATAACAAGAAAGAATACACTTTTCATTTTCACGTACCTCTCCAAGTGAATATTGCTTCAGTGAAGTGTTGCGACGGTTCAGAGAGAATTTGGACTATAAGTACTATATTCGTATTCACATCCATGGCCAGAGAACTCGATTTAAACCGGGTTCTCCACTGCTGGCGCGTTCTGCGTGCATCAGTGAGTGAATAGAAAATCACTATTTTCACTGCATTGTTAAAGCTGTAGGCGGCAATGAAACCCATCTGCATTTTTTTTCAGATAAATACAAAGATATTTTCTAAACAAACAACTCCCTAATAAAAATATTAAGCTCTGACCTTGAGCTTGAGGGTATGACCTCAAACGTAAAATGGCAAACATCTTATGTGACAATGTATAAATATACCAAGTTTTTATCTATTTATCCTAAACTGCTGCTAAGTTAAGTGGCAGAAAGGCAACTGTGACAGAGTAAACAATTATTGACATTTGATTTTGAACTAGAAAAAAGGACTCCCAATGTGGTACACAACAAGCTTGTTAGAGATGATATAGGGTTATGCAAAGTTTTTCATTTTTTCGTTTGAAATGGCTCTAAAATTATCGTGTGGAAATGAAAGATTATAGTGTAATAGAAAAATTGAGCACATAATACCACGAAATTGAACTTGAAGATTAGAAGCCTGTTTTGGTACACAACTCACCTCTAGTGATGATAAATATGTATACCTGGTTGTATATCTTCATTACAAACATAATATCAAATTATTAGTGGTAAAGGAAAGGTAACGGAATCATAAATTATTGAGCCGTGACCTTGGCCTTGACGATAAGGTCCGCAATATGCTACTCATTCTGCTTTCTGTCGATAATATGCATTCATCCCAAGTTTCATCCCTTAATCCCAAACGGCTTTAAAGTTTTGAAGAAGAAGGTTAAGTACAATTGAAACATAAGATATTGATCAGAGACCATGATCTTGAATATATGACCCAATAAATTTGGGACGGGACACATTTCTAGGGGTGATACAAAGGTATATCAAGGCTCATCCCTTGATCACAAACGGTTTAAAAGTTACATAGTGGAATGGAAAGTGTGATGGAGATTGTAAAATATTGAACCGTGTCCTTGACCTTAAAGAAGCACCCCAGTCTGGTATGGGGTGGTGTATTAGTGTAGCAAGTTTGATCCCTTCATCTCACATGGTTTTAGAATTTTAATACAGAAGGGAAACTGTGATAAAAAGTTTGCATCCGTGACCTTGACCTTGAAGATACGACTCCCAATATGATACGCGACGTACGTTCTGGTGGTATTATATAAGTATGCAAAACATTATTCTTGAATCTCAACTTGTTTCAAAGTTTTCACATAGAAGGAAAATTTTAACATCTGGTGGGTCGTACATGCTGTCTTTTCAGTTGCTCTTGTCATGAATCCTTAAATGTACAGATTTATAAAATGTCTCCTTTATATGGTTTACTCTGACTTTCTTTACTGTCATGGGTAAAATCGTTATTGCTAAATTACGCGTAATTTAAGTAAAGCCGAAAGATATGGAAAATTAATGATATAATGGTTTTCTTTACCAAACATTTCTCAAAAATAACAAAATAAAAAACTCTACCTTTTCAGAATTTCGGCGATCCTAAAATTTTCGAAAAGTTATATTTGAAAAAAAACACAAAAGTTTTGACTCTTTAGCATATGTTTGAAGTCTTAACATAAAGAATGGGATTGATGCGGAGGCTAAACGCCATCGCTTCTTCAACAAATCCCTTCGAGTTTTAAATTGCATCCCTTCTCCCCTCCATTTATATTTAATAATAAATTCAAATGAACCTTTAGGGTAAATGCCAGACTACCTCTTCAAAGGAACGAATATCGATTTCTGATTGATTCATACCAGGAATTACCTCAATGCCGTAATATGGATTGGGATTTTTGTGTTTTCGTAAAAGAAACCTAAAGTAAAATTGTATTCATGATAAATCAAGACTCAAAACCAATATTATCGACATTATGGGCGGAGAAAATGTGAATGATCAAGAAAAATTAACCCCTAAGATATTTATAAGTAGATATTCCTGAGCAAATAACAATGTCATACAGTTCTCAGTGTGCAACTAGATTTAATATCTAAAACTAGGAATGCCATTCGGATCTCAGTATGCAACTAGATTAAATATCTAAAAAAAACAATGCCATACGGATCTCAGAGTGCAACTAGATTCAATATATAAAATAACAATGTCATACAAATCTCAGAGTGCAGCTAGATTCAGTATTTAAGATAACAATGTCATACAGATCTCAGTATGCAGCTTGATTCAATATCGAATAATAACAATGTCATGCAGATCTCAGTATGCAACTAACTTAAATATCGAATAATAAACAATGACATACGAATCTCAGTATGCAACTAGATTCAATATCGAATAATAACAATGGCATACAGATCTCAGTATGCAACTAGATTAAATATCGAATAATAAACAATGACATACGAATCTCAGTATGCAACTAGATTAAATATCGAATAATAACAATGCCATACGAATCTCAGTATGCAACTAGATTCAATATAGAATAATAACAGTGACATACGGATCTCAGTATGCAACTAGATTCAATATCTAAGATAACAATGACATACGGAATTCAGTGACTAGATTTAATAACTAAACTAAGAATGCCATAGTGGTCTTCGTATGCAGCAAAATTCAATATCTAAGATAGCAATGCCATACAGATCTCAGTGTGCAACTAGATTCAATCTCTTTATAATGTTGTTTTTAGTTGGGATGCATGTGTAAGTATTCTACAAGTTTTTTAAAAACATATTGGATTGTTACTTCTCGCATCATTTTGAAATTCATTAAACGTAGCTTACATAAATATTTAATTTCGAACACCACTAGTATACAAATAAGGCAATGAACGTCGGACGGGATTAATCTTCAGTGATATAAGTAACTTAAGAAAGTTGATAAATGTATTTGATTTTATTACTTTCAATTAGCTGTTCAATTCTAGTTTATATGATATTAAAGCTAAATGAAAGACAGGCAAATGACTGACACATACCAATCATATGGCAAAAGGTTCATGTCAAAATAATCGCGCCAAAGAATCATGCATGTCGTGCGTTCCTGGATCGTATAAAATAATACTTTATTGCTTTTGTTTATAGCATGTTCCAATACAAAGTACGTTTAAATGTCTATTATAAATGTAAATTAATACAATTTCCACAAGCAAGGTTCAAAGATAAGAAAACGATACACGCACCTGAAAATTAATTAAATGTTAAATGCCAGTGTAATATTTTGACGTGCGTGTGGATAACAAAGAGCTATCAGACAGATATCAAAAATTAAAGACTATCAGAATGTAATATCTACGGACATCTCACGTTCAGTTCTAAGTAGATAGAACAGCATGATTTGTTCCCACCCTAGGGATGGTTTGTTTTGGGTACAAACAAGGTATAGGGCATGCAAACTGAAGTATAGCCAAACCGACGTGCATGATATGCTCAGAGGACAGTTCATGTAGCTTATTTTCTGATTTTATGTTTAATAAGACATAAGAAAGAATTGCAAAAAAATAAAAAAATAAAAATAAAAATAAAACGGCAATACTGACCATATGGAGCCGATTAAAACATAAGTTAGTGATATGTAAAATAAGTGTAGTACGGCAAAATAACAGATAATAGGGCAAGATGTTAAAACTCCATAAAAGTTATGA
Source organism: Megalonaias nervosa (assembly GCA_016617855.1). Lineage (NCBI taxonomy): Eukaryota > Metazoa > Mollusca > Bivalvia > Unionida > Unionidae > Megalonaias > Megalonaias nervosa. The sequence goes on along the minus strand of JAECUM010023135.1, from coordinate 29,473 downwards.
TACGATCGACAATGGCAAGAAATATAAAAATAAAGATTAAAAATGTGTTATATAAAGCGCGTTTCCTCAGAATGTCCATTATTTTATCTGGTGATACATAAGCATAAAATTTCTTAACTACATTCATATAAAACAAACTTCTGTACAATAACATCTCGTGTCAGAGATTTGTTCTTTATGGGGATGCCATTCTCCAATGTTAGATTTAATATTCCCAATCTTGTCTGTGGAGTTATCATTCCACTTACTATGCAAACTATTTATAACATGACGATTTATATTATATCTCTATATGGAAACTTCCATTCAAAAAAACAATTGAATACGGAACAGCTTTGACTGCTTCATCTGCCTTTTTTTAATATCTCTAATGCCAATGTGACAAGTCAGTCATCAATGCCAAATACTGTTTCCAAATTGTGATACGGTAAAGCTAAACAAATCTTATTTAGAATCTATAGAAGGTAATGGAACACACATTATTCATGCAGTTTGTCAATATATAACAGATACTTCCCCGCTGCAAGATTTTTGTTAATACTGAATCGTGTTGATGCCAGAATTCTTAAGTAAGGTATGTTTGGAAGGAAACTGGCCTCAAAAACAACGGTTTCCTCCTCCCAGCCAACGGTCTATAACTGGAATGCATGTACTAGGCAAGTCAACGGGACGATAAGAACCTTGGTTAAATTGCCGCTGAAAGGACTTGGAGACACAATCTTTACACTCTAGAGGATCTAGCTTTAGAATTTAGTGGCTGATCTGCAAAGGACGAGGATGAAGTTTAGGAAACATCATTTATTTGCATTGAAAGGTGTCTACACTATCCACTTCTAAAGATGAAAACCGTACCAGGAACGTGTTATAACGATTGCATGTACATCATTGCTATTTTGTTTCACGTCATTAGCTGGTATGTATTAATTGGAACCCTTCTTCACGTCTGGTTCCTTGTTTGTTAAACCACATAGCAAGCTCAAAGCAACTGGCGGCAAAGAACAGTGATGAGTGAGTTCCATTCGTACACTTCTGATTCCTTTTTTTGTGAAACCCCACAATAAACTCAAGTCATCTGGTGAAAAGAGCATTAATAGAACGAGTTCCATTCACATTTGCTGTACTTCTTTGTTTTCGATAGGTTAAACAGCAACAATCTATGAGTTGACTACAGATGATGCACGATGGCTGCAAATGAATAGCCACACAGCCTGGTAATAAAGGACAATGTGAGTAGTAACATGATGATTTTAATGACCAACATTAAGGGCTGATCTGTATTGCCTCATTAACAACTGATATCTATCACTTCAAGATTTACTTAAGCGGCGGGAATAAGTCAAATAATTGTGTTACAAATCGCACTACGGAGTAGACGACTGAGACCTACAGAAGTCAATAGTTTCTTAGGTCGATGGGATATTTGGAAAGAAAAGAAAACACGAGCAAATACAAATGAAACAATCAGATGAGAGAGCAGATTTATCGGGTAAATGGCTATTGCTTTGTATTTGTTTTAGTTACTTCCGTAGTTTATATTTTTAAAAGCTTTTTTATCCAGTTTTATAATTATTTTGTGTGTGTGTGTGTGTGTGTGTGGGAATAATACAGATGACTCCTGATACACAAACATATCATTCATACAAAATAACCAGTACTTTCTCACTGAAATCACATGCATGTAGCTGGAAGCAATACGGTAGCAGTTACTCCAAAAGCGCGTTTTATGTTGTGGAAAATCATGGACAGCGGAAGAGAAGCTGCACAAATCTCAAGTAAATGCAACTGTTTGCAAGAATATCATCATCAACCTGATGCAACGCTTGATGATGCAGTGATAGCTGATGCTATATGGGTTAGTCGGTCATGGTTGCATACTATTTTAGGGCAAATGAAGGATATAATGAGATCCCGGATAACACTGCTATCAGTGCCCTCCTAATGGTGTAAACATTATTCTTCTTTGCCACATGGACATTTTTTTGTGTGCATGCGCAGTTGCACAATATAGCGAATAGAAAACGCAATAATCCCAGGTTAGATTAATATGTTTTTCAGGATGTTTATTTCACAGTTTATTCCCCAGTCACCTTCAAGGATTGATATCAATGTTCAGTTGAAATCTGCTGACAAGCTTCCATTGTAGTCGAGTACATGTATTTCTGTACGCGCAGAACTATCAAACAACATAAAACGACATCGTTTCTTACAAACCCACAGTGACCTTTGGAAATCGGAGAGACGCTACGACATGGTGGAGTTATACTCATAGAAAAAGAACAAAAACAACAAAACATGCCTGCACACCGCCCTTCCGATACAGCGGAAGCGGGTAGTTTTACAACGAAAGGAAAAGAAGAATGTACAATACTATTAATAATCAAGCCATGACGTCTCATGAAAACAAAATCATTAGAGAACAATCATGCTACTACTATTGCAAGGATGAAGGTGAAGCTTGTTTCAGTAAAAGTACATTCAAATTTTATACACATATACAAATAATTGTTAAAGAGCCATTAACACACCACCAAATTTTTAGACAAGAAAACAATATACCTTTTGTGAATTTGTTAAATATCAAATGCAAATTTATTTATAGTCATGGCATGACGTTTATCTGTCAATCAGTGCTTTTTATACTTCAGCAGAAGAATGTTAGTTCCAGAAAACATTCTTCAATCAAGCATTGTGGGTGGTTCGTGCGAGAGGTACGAAAGAAACCTATTTAATAGTAAAAAGGTCGAAGGTCAAATTCATGTGAAGAAAAGAAGACAGTATTTCTTACACATTAACTTTAGTTCTTGATCACACAGCTTGATCAATGTTTGTGGATAGGTTGCTTTTGGAGAAAAAAAATCTGTCTGATTTTGATGTCAAAATGCCAAGCAGGTTTACTATGGACTAAAGAAGAAAAGTGGTCCCATGCATTAAATTAACCTCCAGATAACGTACATGTACCTCGTTTTAAATTCATAAATGACCTGCACATGGTGTAGGAAACGGAACCTCTTGAATTTGGGTTACAAGGTCAAAAGTCAAAGTCAGTGTAAAAGAAAAAGGGGTTTCTGCACAAGAATTTGAATTCTTCAAAACCTACATTGGCTAAGCATCGCTGATAGGAGCCGCATTAGGATCAAAAATAAAAATGCTTTCGATTTTGCTGTGAAAAGTTACAAGGTCAAGGTCTCCATGACCTTTTCCAGCCTAAGAGTATTACTCCACAACTAATAACGTTATTTGTGGACATCCGACCTTAAGAAAACTTTGTGCATGGCTTTATTTAACTTACAAAGGGACGTTTCAGTTAGGATAATGAGGTGAATGGTCAAGGTCAGCGTGACTAAATGAAGAAACATTATTTCAGCCTATAACCTTAGTTTTGAACCTTACACAGTCAACAAACGTTTGTATGGATGTGCTTGAGTTAAGTAGGCAACATATCGTTTTGGGTCCTAAAGTAAACCCCAGAGTATTTGGAAGATGACATGTAGTTTCCGCATACAAATTCAGTTTTGTTTACGTCTATTTGGAGGGGAAAACACTCAAACATAGTGGAGTCAAGACGCCAAATATACATTGAAATCAGACAAAAAGCAATTGTTTGCACACAGTAACATTAATTCTTGACCGCACACCTTGACCATATTTCTTGGTTGAAAAAAATAGCAGGATCACTGTAAAAGGTTTATCTACAATAATTGTATTTATACACCACATAATGGCACCAAAGTTTGAAGTGGACTTGCTGATATCGGTACAAAATAACGCTGCAAAAATCGGAGCAGACGGCTGAAAAATCAAGGGCATAGTGGTTCACGTACAAAACAGTTGTCTACTACATATAGTTTCAATTTTATAGCATCGTTTTGCGTGCAAAATTCACACGTCGATTTGTTTTCCCCAAGGAAGAAACGTTGTGCTTGAAGGGTTATAGATCATTTTGTCCATCATATCATATGTATCTAGGGTCAGCAAATTAAAAATTACTATGCTGAATCGTAAGTTTTCACTTACAATCTATTAATATGTTTATATTGAAAACTAACATTTAAAGGTCGACAATCATGTCTCTTTTAAGAGATGCAGAGCATAATGTGACACGATCAACATACATTTCAACGTCAGGTTTCCTATATGATATATTTAATTGACCATTACAACATTAAAAATACATTAATTATCTTTCCTCTTGTTTAGTTAATAACCTTTTCAAGCACGTGAAACTGAATCGATAATTACTACAACATTTACATAACTCGTCAATTATCTTTCCGATTGTGTCGTGTTGAACATTTTCTCCACAGGTGGAAGTTCTCCACTTTTAATTGTATATCATGGTAATAATCAATAATATTCGGCTTTTAACACTTTGTGATAAAATAGTTCATTAGTACCTCTTGTGGGTATTTCGATATCTACAGGGACTCGGATTGGCTGCCTGGTGGTAATTGTTGGTTCTTGTGGGTATTTTGATATCCCCAGAGTCTCAGATTGACTGTCTGGTGGTAAGTGTTGGTTCCTGTGGGTATTTTGATACCCCCGGATACTCAGATTGGCTGTCTGGTGGTAACTGTTGGTTCTCGTATTTCGTTTCTTTGCTGACTTTCACGGGGTCCTCCTTATTTTTTAAAATTTCTTTTCGCAGTGAGGAAACATATAAACAATTGGTAGGTTTAACAACTGCTTTTGAACCAATAGTTTAGAATAAACGTCTTGCTGCTATTTTGGCTTACTCCAAATCTGTTTATCTGTAGATTCATCTTTGAGTGTTTTTGAGTCAAATGTTTTGGTGTTACTTTTCTAAGAAGTTCTTTTTCCGTCGTTGTCATAAAATATAACATCTTGAATAAATTGAAAAGTCATATATCATCTAATGAATTTGCCACTCATCTATCTGTAAAACAACATATGATGTACCTGTTGATTATTTCTGCTTCACCATTTTTTTCAGGATTTGATGAATTTTCTGTAGTTTCCACCCACATGTAACTTCATAATTTGGATATATATATCTTCATAATTTATTCATGCACTGTTCAGGTCTAACTCGTGAATTGTTCAAGAGAAACTACTACCCTCATTACGTTTAGGTTATTTAGATTTTGAAAAAAATGAGGATTTATCGAAGACAAACGATAACAATAACCCCATGGAAGAATTCAAACATTATTAGAATATAGCAGTTGCAAATGTACCATATAAAATACAGCCAGTAAATATTTAGCTGGAAAGACCGGAGAAAATGAATGAAAACGACCCCAAAAAGACATGTGTAAATTTTGTCAATGCTAGAAATGATGACCTTTCCAGACAATGCGCAGATGCTGCGATTCGTACTGTAACATCAATTATTAGCAGATTTATTCCCCAGGACAAATTAGATTACAAACTGAACAATTTAAAGATATGGATACTTCACTGGATTTTTGCCATTCAAATTGGGACTACTCTAAAGTAAACCGATTTCCAAAAGACTGTGAAACGAACAACAAAAGAAAATGTCAAATTCTGTCAAAAAGTTGGGGCCTCTCTCAAAAAGAATGGTGGCGAATGTCAATAGTCCAACACAGAAGAAAATGTTTATTAAATAAATTGATACAGGATGGTGTTTCAATATCCATTTGGAATTTTTAACAAGGCTTGACTCAGCTGTAATATTCAGTTTTTAGTACAAATTCGTTAGCATTAAAAATCCGATATGTTACGATTAGTCAACGACAGTGTATCAGAGACTTAGTCTCGTGGTAGCTGAAGCTTTGTCCATAACAGTTAAGCACCAAAACTGAACAAACACAAATGGAGGATAAAAGAAATCTCAATGTAACCAGCTGATTGTGTTGAATAAGTGAAGAAAAGTGCAGCTAGTGTTGACAATACAGGACTTCAGTGAAGCATAACTGAAAGGTTCTAGCGATCTGCTGATATTTGCGCCATACATTCGGTGAAAGTGAGAACACAGACAACACACTACTGTACGGCAATTTAACTTTGTACCTATCATGCACTGCCGAAGATCTTGGGTTAGTGGCCAGTCACTACAGTTGAGATGGATATTCCCAGAATAAATATAGAATAACCTTACGTCACTACCAAACCAAACAAGGTTAATAGATTTTTCGAGTTACCAGTCGATGAATATTGGCCTTTTCAAGTTTTATAACTAGCACATAAGATTAATCGCACACCCCTCCACCCCACCCAACAAAAATACATTTCATTGTGAATCAAATCTATACTTGAACTGCGTAATAGTGAATGGTGATGTACTTGGTTTGCAACTTTGTCGTACCAGTTTCGTTCCCTGTATTCAAGGGAACTGTTCCTAGTTCCCATGCTGGTATTTCTTTATTCCAGATTCTTTCCTTATTTTAGTATTTACTTTCCACTATACCCTGACTATCTGAGGCGTCCAAAATACGTTATTAGATTTTGTTCATTGAGTTGTAAAAGCTTTTAGACAACCAGACGAAAAAGAATGCCAGTGGCATCATCTACTCATGAAGTACATATACACCAAGTATCATCCCTTAAACTTCGAACGATTTTAAAGTTTTAGAGCTGAAGGGAAGTTATGAAATAAATAATAAAGGACTGAGCTGAGAACTTTATCTTTAAAGATAGCGCCCCAACGTGATATGCAAAACACCGTCTTGTGGCGGTGTACTAATAAACAAATGGTCATGCCTTAATCTCAAACGGCTTTAACGTTATTGAGCGGAAAGGAAAATGTGATAGGAAACATACGATAATAAACTGTGACATTGATCTTGGAGATAGGAACCCCTGTCTAGCACGCGACACACCATCTTCTAGTGATGATGTTTAAGTATTCGAAATTTCATTTCTTAATCTTAAACGGCTTTGAAGTTATAGAATGAAAGGGAAAGCGTGAAAGAAAATAATGAAGCCATGACATTGACCTTTAAGATAACTCCCCCAGTGTGGTACATGACACGAATTCAAATGATGATTCATCCCTTAATCTCAACGGTTAAAGTGTGCTATAAAGCGGAAAATATTGCGCCGTAACCTTGACCTTGAAGATACGACTCCCAATGTGGTATGCGACACACCGGCTAGTGACAGTGTATTAGTATAAAAGATTCAATACATTACTTTCAACGTCTTTAAAACTAATGAGCTGAATGAACGGACGGACAAACGTACGGACGGAGCCTAGACCGGAAGTCTGTAGCAAGGATAATATACCCCTCCATCCCATTTCTCTAAATTGCGTAGGGCAATTAAAATGACTCTTTTCGTCTGTTATGTATTCCTAAACATTCGGGTTTATATCAATTTCTTGCAGATGAATACATTTTCTTTAAGCACTGTCTCAGATTGGGGATACTTGGATGTTCAAAATTTAGGATTTTCTTTTGCTTAAATAAGCAGTTTTCTTTGTATATATTTTGATACTATGAAACGTGCGGTGAAGGCGGTGGCAAAGCTCACCATCATGAGCACCTGTCCCCGTCTTAATAAATTCTTCCCAGCGGTGTATTACAATTTCCACTCCTCCCCCTCCACATTCCCATTGTATTTATTACTAAATCTATAGAAGCTTTATGGATAAATGCCAAGCTGATCACATTTTCTAAAGAAGAGCTATCGATTTTGACTGCCTATTACCAGGAATGACGTCGGTTATGTAATATGGATTGATGCTCTCTCATATTCCGGAACTATATTCATAGTAAATAAAACCCTACAGCGAAAACTATAACAAAGCAAATTTATTGACGGTCTCAAAGGAGAAAACACAATCCAGACTGCAACACATTTTGATGTTACAATTTATTACAGTGATTCTTGTTAATTATTGCTGATCAAATAACAGTTATATACAATATCTCTCTCTCTCTCTCTCTCTCTCTCTCTCTCTCTCTCTCTCTCTCTCTCTCTGCCTCTCTCTGTCTCTGTCTGTCTGTCTGTCTGTCTGTCAACATCTAAATAGCTACAAATTTCCTTCTTTGTCAAGTAAAATGGAAGGGCCTTGAGAATAACGGATGTTACTTCTCGCAAAATATTTAAATTTATTAATCATTATCTACCGTGTGTACTCGCTTATAGGTCCGGTCTAACTGCCAACAACAAAGACCCTGATCTGTCGTCGTATAATGCGCAAGGAAATTCGAGGCCTATGTCTTTGTTCTATCTGTCGTCGTATAATGCGCAAGGAAATTAGAGGCCTATGTCTTTGTTCTATCTGTCGTAGTATAATGCGCAAGGAAATTCGAGGCCTATGTCTTTGTTCTATCGATTAGTCCTAAAAATTGTTTAGACTCAGATCCGTTGGCACATTATCTGACAGCAGATCTGTGTCTATGCAGTTCTATACGGAATAAGCATATTGATTTGATCCACACGTCTATATCAAATAGGGCAATTCGCTTTGATATGAAATTTATCTTCAGTGTCACAGCGATCTTAACAAAGTTGATAAATACATCTGTTTTTGTTATTTTCAATAAGCTTTTAAATGATGGTGCATGTGATACTTTCATAACATGAAAGACATGTAAATTATCATTATAACCACATGCCAAACATTTATATCTTTATTACCGATTTGACTGATATCAACCAAACAATGGTACCATTCATGCAGGCACTTTGTGCGTTGCCAGGACGAAGTGACCTTATTGCTTTTGTGTCTCGCATGTTCCTATACAACGTACGTTTATGTCAATAGTGTATGTTAATTTATACAGTTTCCACATGACAAGGTTGAACTGTAAGAAAAATATAAACGCACTTGACAATCAGTGTCAAATACCAATTTAATATCTAGCCGTACATGTAAATAACAAATAGCTATTGGACAGAAGACAAAGAGTAAAACATATCAGTATGTAATATCTAAGGACGAATCAAGTTCAGTTCAATATAGACAGAATAGACAAAGCGTGTCATGCGAAGATTAATCATTGGTATGAACAATTTAGATAGAACAGCAACGCTCGTCCAGAGAAGAAACATTTCGGTTATTAAGACGGTCGACAGGTAGCGTTAAGGTAACACTCACTCAAAAATACGGGTTTTGTGGAGGTCTGTTGTCAAAAATGATTATAAAGTATAGCGACAGAGAAGCCGCCAAAAAAACTCAGTGATATTCGCGGCAATTATTTGTGCTAATATCATCAGTCTGATAGAATGACCGATGCAGTGATAACTTGCTATTCGAGTACATCGGTCAAGGTTGCATATATGTTTACCCACAAACGAAGGAGAGAACAGGATTTTGAATAATATAGATGCTCTCCATTTCTGTTATAAATTATATTCATTGCCCTCACTGACATTGCATATGCAATTGTAACATGTTGTTCTCTGATGGAACCCCTTATTTAATCAAATTCAAATCTTAAAGTTTCGATTCTAGTTGAGTACATGACGCATTGGCACAGGGCCGTAGAGAGCGACCAAGGGCCCTGGGGTAAGAAACACCCGGGCCTCTCCTAATTCTTGTTCAAACAAAAGTTTTCTTTTATAAAAGTAAAAAGTGTTGTCCAGCCCGGACCCCCTTACGGTCCCTGGTCCCGGGGATATATTCCCCATTGCCCCCCCCACCTTGTCGACCCTGCATTGGCGGATTGGGGTGGGAGTTGGGTGGATGTGTGAAGGAAGAGTTGGAGCCTGATTATAATTTCTTTACCACTAGATGGTTAAAATTATGCGCTGAAATGAGGAACTTCCGGGCACGTCCCTCCTGGGCCACCACAAATGGTTCCATCATACAGACTCCTTGGTAATTAGTTAGACTCCCCGCCCGACGATATTTCTGGTTTCGCCCCTGTGATGTGTTCTGTATATGTGCATGTATAATTAATCCTCTAAAATGACTTGCATACACTTATGCATCTGCTATACATGAAGATGGTTGTTAGACAAGTAAAGAATAAATTATTTTTTGATCAATAAATCCAATATCAAATGCAAATTTAGTCATTGTTGTGCGTGTAGAGAACGAAAAGCTATCAGAAAAATACGAAGTTATCTTTGTCAGCATATTCCACTGAGGAAGTTTTTGTTGGTAAGTGTCATTTCTCTCCCTTTCTTCAAAATAGAAGCATGCACGAGATGTAAGAAAGAAACGTACTGATTTAGTAGTCAAAATTATGAAGGTCACTGTCACAGTGGAAGACGAAAAGCGTCTTTTTTTTGACACAGTAACTTCTATTCTACACCAGATAGTTTGACTAAACTGTGAATGGCTTGTATTTGCGCTTGGACTAATCTTTCTCTAAGAAAGGTCAAGCGTCAAGATTACGTTGACTAAATAACAAGGAGGCAACTGGATTCCGCATATTAAATTAACTTATAGATAACGTAAATTTTTCATTTTTAAAATTCGTTGATGACTGGTAATAGGGATAAGAAAGAGAGCTCTTGATTTCGGGATCACAAGGTCAAACGTGAAGGTCACTGTTACTATTATCAGGAATGGGGTTTCTGCAGAAGAAATTTAATTCCAGTACACCTATCTATCTTTACTAAGTTTTGTGGATAAATTACATCTATGACTAATGACTTTAGTTGTAAACATTTGACTTTAACAAAACTTTGCAGCTGGCTTGCTATTTAAGTGATAATATAATATTTTGTTAGAGGGTCAAGACGTAAAAGTTCAAGGCTACCGTTACTTACAGAATAAAAACAAAGAATATTTGGGCTCTATACTTTTGTTCTATACCTCGTATCTTGAACAAACGTTTGTATTGTACGGGGGGTGGGGGTAAGAAGGAAGCGCATTATTTTTTGTTAAAGATTATAAGACTAGGTCATAGAGTGACAAACAAGAAGTTCATAGACGTAACAGTGTTTTTGTTTTCCTTGAAAACGTTACTTAACAAACTTTACGATTAGCTTGCAATGCATCTTGGCTAGCCAAGGTTCCGATAACCCTATTTACATAAATACATGGAGGTAGGGTTATCGGAACCTTGGCTAGCGAAGATGCCTGCAATATCGGTAGAAATGACACTAAAATATTTTGGAGTCAAAATGTCAAAGGTCTCACAGCAAATCATATAAACAAACAGTTGTTTCGACGCAGTAACATTATTTCTAGACCAGAGTTATTGACCATATTTCGTTGATGAAATTTAAGGTGAAGATCACTGTAAAACAAGCAAGAGAAACGTTTCCCTACAATATCTTTTATACACAACATAATAGTGCCAGAGTTTGAAAGGACTTGGTAATATATAGGTAAAACAGCTTTACAGATGTTGGTCGGAAAGCTTTGCAGGTTATGGTCACAATGATTTAACTAAAAATAGTTGATTGCTACATAATGGTTTGTTTTCTACAGCCTCTTTTGAGCAAAATCTACACATGGTTTGCTTTTGGGCAAGGACGGAGCTTGTTGTATAAACGTTTTATATGGCAAGGTCAAGATAATTGTGATCCATAGGACAATGCTGTGCAGAGTCAACCTTACCATTCAAGTGTTTTTAAACAAGAGAATTAAAAAGAGGACGCATGCATAAGGTAATATTCACGGTAATAACGACTGAAATGGAGATACCCACTTCATCTTACATGTCATGATAAGAAAAATGATTTTGTTTTGATGCCATTAGACAGAATTGTCTGCACGCTACCTCGGGTTTGAACAATTTATCTTACCCTTGAGACGATACGTGCACTCACTAACCATAATGTCAGTCACCTGACGTCATTATAGTAGCAGCAAGGGGGGGGGGGCAAGCCTATCAAATTTTAAGGGAAGGAAGAATTTTTCAGATACAGAAAGGTTCCTAAATGTTTCCCGCAACCCCACCACATCTTCCCCGCGGGCTGGAACGCATCTGTGCTCACAAATAAGTCCTGTATATTAGACATCAACGGGGTAGTTTTAATTGAAAAATATATGGATTAAATGTTAAAAAATATAACGTATGATACATTGATTGATAAAAAGTGACATTTGCTCTTTTTCAGGAAGACAGCTAGATGTGGACAAAAATGTGCAAACAAATACTGTTGGATACACGCGGCATTTATACGATGCGGTGTTGGTCAATTTCAATGTAGCACATGGGGGTTGGCATAACGGCTAAATGTACGTTGTGTTAAAACTGGTGGTGATACTGTCAATGGCAAATTACCATGAGCTGGTTCGTAACACACGTCAGCAAATTGTTTTAATCACCGTGGTAAACCCGGCATATCCACTGTTGTCGGTCGCGTTTAATCGTCTTCATGATGAGATTACTGTCGACGGCGCCGCCATGTTTAAACGGAGTGGCGAGTAGAACGACAAATACACAAAGATGCTTTGATCATGGATGTACCCATATCACCGTATATTAGGACGCAACGTGATTTACGACGGAAGGATGAATAAAGCGCGTTCACTAAAAGTCATATCGCGGTTGGAACGAAACCGACAGTATTTTCTGCAAATTAATTTTACCACGTATGACGATCAACAATGGGTTGTATGGGATAAACTAGAGCCTGACCGCGAGGAAATGCGCCAGGACAACATGCAGTTATATTATCCAGAAATTTACCTTCTGATTTATTGATCGGAATTTGTAAATCGTACCATTAAAATCCATATCCGGCAACTACTCTCATTTATGATATTTATGTGCAGAACGAACCAAATTCCAAAACTTAGCATCGTTGAGCCATGGAGATCTAAACTGTGTAACCGACCAAGTCTTATAACATTTTATTAATGCGTTACGTGGGATTGGTCTCACAGGACATCGACGAAATAAAATTTAGCTTGGGAAGCAAATGTCATATAACGTGGCGCTACTCTGGCGGATATTGCTAAATTAGAAATCACAACCAAATGTCTAATCGTTATAAAAACTAGTGAAATAATAATATATTTAAATAATTACGGACATAAATACAAACATATAAGTATCGTAGAACATAACTGACACGCTTGAAATCCTACGTTTAAATATCTCAGTATGATTGCCATTAGTGTTCATAGTGATGTTTATCGCGCTATGACAATGCTACCAGTGTCGATTTGATTGCTCGAGAGCAATTATTCCAAGGGAAGAATATATAGAGGATCTCAAATGGGTAACGATTTAATATTGAATTTATGAAACGAGTTGAATAATGTCCAGCTTTTGCGAGCCTTGGCGAGCAAAAGCTGGACATTATTTAACGAGTTCCATAAATTTAATATTAAATCGTTACCCATTTGAGATTCTTTTTATCACATAGTTTTATTTCAGGGGAAATTATTTAGATAGAAAGAAGAACGAATAATTTCGTTCATTCTGACAGACACTGTACCTTTCATTTGTTGTGCGTAAAAAATAGTTCCAAACAAAGCTTAAATAATAAAAGTATATTATGCATTTTGATAACTATAAATCAAAGAATAATCGTCCATCCAAATAAACAGAACATTTTACAAAAGGCAAAACATTTGTTAACACAAAATGTCTAATGCGTGTGATGTCACATTGTTTAATACGGTGCACAGTACCGGTTGGGTTGGTCTACACAACACAGTGACAGTGTTTACGTTGAAATTTTGCACATCACAACTAAACGTTACATTGTTGCGATATTTTTTGTGAGAAGATTACTGGATGCAGAAATACACATATATACGGCAATGTATTTGTGACTGGATATTCGCAGTATTTGATTCGGAACATTGGATTGTACAGAAGACGTAAACAAATCTCTTTTTGAGTCGGACTTGGATTACATATTTACCGCGTAAATATGCTGTGTTTGGATAAAGTTCTGTCAGTTGGGGAGACCGGTTTATGTCTACATTCTTCTGTGACCAAAGGTGAGTTTATTTACTTCAGTAAGTTCACATTTAAACCAAGCTTGTATATAGGGTCGATTCCATGCTACAGATATACCGCCTATCCATCCCCACCCCCACCCTCGTTATCATCTAAGCAATAGTTTTACTTGTTGTTATTGTTCTTGTCTTGGGGGTTTTGCCATTTTTCATGTTATGATATGTTATACATGACATAACAAACCCCTGTCTGGGGTAAATTGGCAATATTGAGACTGGGCGAGACCATTTTTTTCCAATTCCCTTTAACGAGTCGAATCAAAAAATGGCGGCCAAAAATGTTCATTCAAAACAAACAATTCCAGAAGACGGGGTTAAAAAAATTTTCCCACGATCGCAGCCAATCAGTAAAGAGAATACTGCACAATAATTTCATGGGCTTATTTGGACCAATCAGAATCACATAAAGTGATATGTTCACACGTATAATATCAAAAATATGAAACTGCACACACTGTAGGCAAAGTGTACCGACTATGTGATAAGGTCAATTTGTGCTCCCGTCCGCAAAATATTTCCGACCAGAACGTGTGCACGAGTAATTACTCGTTTCAACTCATAAGTAGTTATCAAACGACGAAGAACAATGATATAAAATCATTTACGGTCGCGTCCGCAGCAACATTTGTAGCTCGACCAGCACACAAATAAAAATGCGCCCCAAAATCTTTCCTGGACAACATTCAACGTTCTTAGTTAGAATACGATCATAGTAGTCTTTGGAATACTAATTGTAACGTCGACGACGTAGTTAACGTTAGCATGGTTGCGTGCTATTCTTCAAGTTTTCCTGGGCATGGGCAGTGTATGCAGTACTGTAGCCGATTTAGACACCCCACGCACGATTTAGTAAGAGTTGCAATCAATGGACTTCTTCCAGGCACAGATTTTACAGGTTTCGCTCAAATGGTACAGTTTGAGTTTTCCCCCAACTCAAACTCACCATGTCAATTATCCTGGCGTGGTGTGGATGTCATTTCAAGCCTCCTCGTATTTGTGAGCCATCAATAAATGATCACGGATGGGTCCCTGTTGTTTTGCTACGGTTTGTGCTAGACACAAAGATATTAATCCATCAGGTTGTCGTAATAGCCGTAATCGCATACAATTCAGAAATAACTCTGGCTTCCTGAGCCATCAACCTATGCGACTCTATGCGTGAAGGACATCGGTAGAAAAATTTTAGGAAAACTTTCCGCAAGATCGTCCAAAGATTGAGCATGTAAATCACGGTTAGTGCAGTTAGTTACTGACGTAGATGAATTAGATTTTCTAATCAGAGACTGTGTAAAGAAAATCATATTTTAAGAAAACCTCAAATACGTGACGTAGACTATCCGGATCAAATATTTGGTCCTATTATTACTTATTATGATGAAGAACAACCACAATGCGCTCAGTTAGGATCTTCCATGCAGGGACACGTAAGCATCAATTTGCTGTCAATGACGAATAGATTTCCGATAATCAATGGGAACACCTTTGCCATCAGAGTTGCAACTGGGACTTTTTTATATGTATCGTAAATATCTTCCGCTGTTAGAAAACATTCCGCTGTTCTCCCCGCTGGTTAGCCAGAGCCGTTTTGTCAACAGAGCGCATCATGATCATCACAATAAAATAATATCCATGCCAAGTACGCCTCACGACGACTAGTGAATAAAAAAAAAAGAGTTGCGTGAGTGCTCCAGATGACACAGCCACTTACAAAGCTCGAAGTGTTACAGCACCGCTGATCTATTTCCAGCGTGAACCGCACCATCACTATAAGATCCAGTTGAACATTACAAACTTTGCTATGTTAACAGTGGATGAGGATCTGGTAACACTACGCGCGCGATTAATTTGCTTCCTAGTTAACGCGGACGCAAGGCTCCGTGTGGAAATGAGACAACGTGGCTTACTCGCATATACATATAATATTTTCTTTCTATGCAACGGTTCTGACACGTCAACTCCAGGCCGCATGGAATGCAAGTATATCCCCTGCGAGATCAACTAGGAAGGAATTGATACTGTCTCCAAGCATACCTTAGAAAATCTTTCTCTGGTGGTTACTGCATAACAACGTTCATGTGATCGCATGTGGTGATCAGGGACAACCGCTGTTAAAATCTGGAGAGAATCACTTTGAGAATGGTTACGTAACTATTCGGACTACTATAAAGAAATTCACGAGGCTACGGAACTAAAGACCAAGCATTGCGCGTTCTATAAGCGCGCATGCGTCTGCAATCAGATCAAACTTCAGTGTGACCAAATGCAAAACTACATCGCTGAAACTCCCTCGAAGGATTTCAACGCAGCGTGGACTCTTCACAATATGGTTGTCATTTCAACCCGAGATAGTTTTCAAAAAATATTATATAGATTCCATGAAGAAAAAGTTTCCAATTTACCTAGTCCCGTTGTTGTTTCACCCAGAGGACTCGTAGACAAAATATACCAGTCACAATACCAGACACCAATTAAACTCAGATTATTGTGTGGATGGATAATGAACACGTTGACGCCAGCTCGGTCGACCTGAGTTAGAATCCAAATATTGGCGTCTCGGTCACGCAATCACATGCACAGCTCGCAAGTACTAACATTATCGCATCCAAAACGTGTTCAGATACTATTAATACTACTACTACTACTACTACTACTACCACTACTAATGACTTTATTTATTTATTTAAAGAGGGTAACACAATTAGCTGAAGAACTAATCTACCCTGAGGCCCTCATCCAAAGGAAATTCATTTATTTTAACTGCATCTCTGAAGCCACTAGATATATTGGGTTTGGAAGAAGGAAATAGAGGGCATTCCAGAGCAAAGTTCCAGAGTATTGGAACCATTTTTGAATGATTCCTTACTCGGTTTGGTAATTTTATACTGTTTGGTAGACATGGATCGCAGGTGGGGAGTATTCTGGATTGATATTAGCCCAAATGCTCTTTTTTTTGAAGATTTATTATGTTTTTTTCATTTGAATTACCCCATACTGTATTACAGTAGTCTAAACAGGGTTGTATGTAACTGTTATAAAATAGTTTTCTGTGCCTTTCAGGGAGAAAATGTCTTATCCTACTCAGAAGCCATAAACTTGAATTAACATTTTTACTGATATGTTTGATATGTTCAGTCCATGATAGGGTATTATCTACCAAAACACCAAGTAATTTATCATGACAGACCATTTGCAAATTTTTATCCTTCCATGTCAGAAATAGTTCATCAGTATCAAGATTTGTTCTATTTTGCCGTGTTGATATAAGTAATATTTTAGTTTTACCAGTATTTACCACCGTGCCATTTTATTTGTGGCATCCTGTAAAGAAATTTCCAGTTCATGCTTTGTGTTTTGGATGTCTGACAATGTTGTGTCATCTGCATAGAGATCTGTAGATGATATTGAGTCCCTTAGTAAAAGTGGTAGGTTATTAATAACCAATATAAAAAGTAATGGACCTAGAATTGAGCCAGGGCCGGATTATCCATAGGGCAAAGTGTGCAACGTGACCAGGGCCTCCGAAGCTCAAGGGGCTCCGTATATTATCGTCTGATTTCACAGTCATGGCCCCCGAGGCTCAAGGGGTCCCGTATATTAATCGTCTGATTTCACAGGCAGTGTTAATAGTACAGTAACCATATCTATGGACAAGGCAGGATAGCTATGGGCCCCTATGTTGGTTGTGCCCAGGGCCCCCAAAGGCCTTAATTCGGCCCTAAATTGAGTCTTGTGGTTGACGACCGTACAGAATGTTCCAATGTATTGTATCTTGCCGTGTTCAGGGTTGAATACATATCACATTTGTCAAGAGTGATTCTCGAATTTATACAAGACCAACAGAAAAAATATGTAGCAAACCTATAAGTATCGTACAAAAGTTGAGTTTGCATGTGACGACTCAAGGCAGCTCACAGTTCTGACATGTCTTGAATGCAACCGCGGTAGCGGCGCCCGTGAGCGCTGTGTCGGCAATATTTTACTACGCGACAATTGTCCTATTATACGCGACAATTGTCCTATAATACGCGACAATTGTCCTATTATACATGGTTTAGTATGATCGCGCGTGTAATTTCATTGTTTATTTCATCCACGACAGCATGAAGCGTCGTTATCCATTCTCGAGAACGTTCAGCAGTGCCATCACTCTGCATCAATATTTCCTGCCTTTACAGACGTCCCAATAACATTTATAACCCACGGCGCCTATACATTTCCAATACACACGTACACTGTAATAAAGAGGGTCCATAAAAAAAATCACACCAAAGATTCTAATCATGGTTTACCTCCTGACGAATTCATCGTCCACTACCAGTGGCGTCGTCACCAGTTAAAAGGTTTGATTTCATGATCCCTATGATGATTCAACGTGCAGTGAGTTCTCGCTCGGCCGGGTCCTTGATTGCGTTTAGAACACGTATCAGGCTTACTTCGGCAAGTTGTCCTTGCTGTACATCTGATGATCTATAAGCAAGACCATGTCGGTTACAAGCCGCGTGAGCTCTATTAATAGATCCTTTGAATGGTTTTGGCTGATCACGGAAATCCAACCGGATTTGATTACTAGTATGTTTAGTTTTGTACGCGTTCTGCATAGTACACATTATGAAATCATGTTAGAGTTTGTGTTTTCTTTTAAAATGATTTTGTCATCAGTTTGTAATGAACCTCATAACGTCACAGACTTTAAATAACGTACAACATTGCAAAGGGAACAAACGCATCACCCGCTATAATCATTGGGTCCTTGGTTAAGGATAAACGCTCACTTAGGATAAACTATACTTTTTTGTACCGTCGGCAGATGATCAATCATATTACGATGTAATTTTTTATTTTAACAGCGCAGCCAAAATGTGTTATGAAGACGATCCAGTAATATTGTCATGTCAGCTGAAGAAGCAGCAGACGTTGACGATCCGGAACACAGCCATTATAGTTGTGTACGACGACGTCTTGTTGAA
Source organism: Megalonaias nervosa (assembly GCA_016617855.1). Taxonomy (NCBI): domain Eukaryota; kingdom Metazoa; phylum Mollusca; class Bivalvia; order Unionida; family Unionidae; genus Megalonaias; species Megalonaias nervosa. The sequence goes on along the minus strand of JAECUM010023135.1, from coordinate 10,699 downwards.
CAAGCAAACCAAAAAACACGTGAATATTCTTACACGGCAGAAATAGAAACAACAACGTCATTTAGTTGACACAGCATTAAGCGCACGTGCCCCCAATAATTCGCGTTGACGCAGAATTTCTGCTGGTGCTAACGGGGACGATGCACATAGATTAAGAAACATATACTCGACGTGGTGTGCCAGCGTCATGTGCTAGAATCGGTTTCTAAACTTTTTCTCCCACGGACAAAAACCTGTGCATAGATTTGACAAACTCACATGGACGTTAACTATTCTGACGTACATACGTAAAGAAAAAACAACAAATGGCACAATAACAACAAATCTTAGGCGATTATATTTGGGCGCGCAGCCGTTTCAAGAACATGTTAACGGCGCAACAATCTGCTCGTGATGAGCTCATCAAGAGTTTCAAAGAGAAATCCCTGTTAATGATTCCAGTGAAGGAAACAGTGGAGCAAGATAAAAAAAGTCTTGAAAACCACTGCAGAGAAGAACAGCAGGTCAACCTAGCCTGTTTGTGGCCGTGACAGAGAAAGCTAGGTAATTATCCGGGCAAGTTCAGAAAGCCTTAGAAATCGAAGATATTGCCGAGCATGTTAATAAACGATCAAGTTATCCTAATGTGCAATAATTTAATGAGCGAGCGCGTAAAATAATATTTGTAGACCCAGCTGAATTTGCTACGACGATTTGAAATTGTATTCATTACCAAAAAAAGATATAGACAATCTCGGAGTAATATTTGCTGCCCCTAAGTTTACAGAGAGTTAACAGTAAAGTAAGATGCACTTTAACTTTGGTAGTGGTACTAAATGACAATGATAACGAAGCTATCTGGCGTAATGGTGTTGCAGCTGGTCAGGCGGTGATCAAAATATTTACTCGGGGCCACAAACTCTCAAGCAGGATTTCGCCACGTTATACCCCATCTATTACTTCTCGCTGAGCACATTTTAACTTTAGACACCACGATTTGACACCAAAGTGGAATACAGATGTATCCCGCCAATTTTATCAGCTAAACTGGTCACGTTAGAAGGATCTGACAGCCATATGACATTCGATCACAAGCATGTAACGATTCGCATTAAATTAAATTTGTCTCCGTATTATAAACAATGGCAACCGTTTGGAGATAAAATAGAAGTATTGACGCAACGAGTGGGAGACAGCTTGAGAATGCATGACTTTTTATTAAAAAAAAAACCTTTCCGGACATGATGGCACCAAACAACGCCACGGCAAAATACGCAGTTAATTTTCCACATATAATATAATTAGTTTGCTCTTGCTGGACCACATTAATATTTTGTTATAAAGACGTTGGTGTGGTGACCAACTACGTTTAAAACTTAAGGAGCCATCGGATGTTCTTCCTATTTTTTAATACGGAGATATACCAGAGCTGGATGACGTTTCAAAAGGTATTAACGATCTAAGCTAGATCCTAACATAGGTTAGAGCGTTGAACGATAGCGTAAAGCTGCTCGCGGAACAACTTAACGCGTTGGACTTCCCTGTGATGTCCAAAAACAAAAAATATCATCGAAGACCTTAGTGGCGTTACGCGCAATTTAAAATAAAAACACAACAGAGAAATACTCAAAATTTCTTAAAATATTCTCGGTGATATATTGATCCGGTGCGATCGTAGTCCGGTTGTTGTTTGTGATGGAATTTATAAATAGCTCAAATTCTTTTAAAAGTTTGCAACAAAGAACAACGGAGGTATGTGAAAAGCTACGTAACATTTTTAAGAAATCCGTGAGTACCTCGGTTAAAGAACCCCAAGATGACCTTGTCTCGACAGACTTCCTAGTTAAACAAATGCGCATAGGTGTTTTGGAGAACCTACAATCGATGCTATAAAACACATAACCATTTGAATCTCCGGACTGGCCACCACACAAACAGAACATACCCAGTTGCTCGGCAATGAGAAATTTGACACGCCTGTCGCAACCGCGATCAGCAAAATACTTGTTTATTAAGAGACGCTAAGATAAGCACCGTCCACGGACGTCAACGATAGCATAAAAAAATTCGCGATGATCTCGCCGCGTTAAGTACTAAAAATAAAGAGGACGCTAAGACTTATCTTTTATTTAACTCGTACCTATTCTTGTACAGCAAATTGAAAGATTCAGTGACAGGTTTATCGAGACCAGAATCCCCCACCCCCATGCGTTTTATTTCGGTAAATCAAGTAGGATGTAGTATCCGCAATGGAACAATTACATGCTGGAAACGTTTTATCGTTGTGGCTGCATAACCGAATGATAATCAACTTGATACTCATGTAGTTTCATTTTTTTATCTTCCTAGTAAATTATCTTGTAGTTCCACTCGCTCTTCTTGTTCTTTCTGTTCTCTTGTGATATCTACCTGAGCAGTTCTCTTCCTGGGCATGTCCGCTCAAATTTTATAAAGTCTCATAGTTCCAATTTTAAAACGCGTTCAAGTATCCGCTACTTGTTCTTTACAGCAACATGTACGAATCGCTTCTATATCCTGCGGGGTGAACTCTCATTTTTTCACCCTGTTCACAAGTATAACTCAGTGATAACCTTTCAAAAAACAAAAATAATTACCAGTTTGTTACCATGGTGTTTATCACTTTGACCAGTAAGAGTTATACCTACTGATTTTTGAAAATATTTTTTCAAGACATAGTTATAACCGCATCGCACCAGTGATTATGACGCTGATAATTACCTGTAATATTGGTTGCAACATTTATCATCGGAGGTTGTCACCTGATAATTTTTGAAATTGTGTCAGCGGTGCTTGTCGGCAATGCTGTGTACTGATTAACAACGATCTTTCACGGTGATTTTGAAATCGTAAAGATTTTCATCGTGGCGATCATATTCGCAGAGCTATTAAATTCTCGTCGCAGAAAAGCATGGTCGTTGTAATTTAACTTCATCCATATTCAATCACTCTGGAGTTGTATAAAACATAAATTAAGATCCTAATTGTAGTCCATATACTCCTCTATCATAGACATATTATATATTTCTGTATGAGTAATTTAACTGTTGCATGCATGATAGTGCTGGTTGACCCTTTACATTGGACCAAATGTGATCGAATAGTGGTAAATATCACCGAGGTGTTATCAGGCCGTTTGGAGGTCCTCCCATCTCCCGTTATACCTTTTGAGAGCAAGATTTAGATGTATTTTGCTATTTGAATGATTGTTCCTTCTCTCAAAATGTGGTCAGCTTGCCAGACCCCTTCCCCCCCCCCCTCGCTGTTACAGTACAAAACTTTGTAAACGCGGAAAGGGTACACAATAACATTATATGCAATTTGTTCCAAAACCTAATGCATGTGCTGGATGAAAACAATAATTTTTTTTCTATTTGTGTGCGTATGTGGGAGGATAGAAAAATCCTAACCCTCTGGAAGACCCCGAAAGCTGGCCTTTGACGCAAATTAAATCGAATGTGTGTGGGAGGGATATATTTTCACATCCTGCCTACAAACTAGGAACGATTTTAATTTATCACGTCAGATATGAGGTCAAATCTATCCTATGTGAAAGGGAATATATTGACTGAAGACGGGCAAGCGAACATAACAGGAATCAGAAGAGCAAAAAGTCGCACATATTCTGCTCTATTTACCTCCAAAGGATATGTTTTTAAAAGTCAAATTAGGCTTCACGAAAAGCTTCTGATCTATTAACGATACTCAGATTTTACTCTGAGTGTGAAAGTAGTATATATATATATATATATATATATATATATATATATATATATATATATATATATATATATATATATATATATATATATATATAGAGAGAGAGAGAGAGAGAGAGAGAGAGAGAGAGAGAGAGAGAGAGAGAGAGAATTCTGGAGCATTGTCAAAAATGATAAAACTATTCGTTCTTCGCCAAATAAATAAATTAGAGCCAGAGTAATTCCAAAACTTTTAATCCAAGTCCTAGCAAAATGTATACTATACTAAAATGACTAAACCAGTACATGACATAACATAAAATAAAGCTTTACTAGCAAGACTATACTACTGGTAAAAATGTCGTCTGCCAGGATTTGATTAATAAATAAATGCTTCACAACGTATTTGTGTTGGTAAACAAGGCTAGATAGCGAAAACATAAATAATAGGAGTTAAGATCAATAGGTATGTGGTTCGAAACTCTGTAGACATGAAAAATGGAGTATCTAATTAAAGGTTCTTGCCAGACAAAATATCTCCCTGAGTTGGAATCTTAACATATGTCAGATTGTCTGTAACAAAGTCGCCATGTCTGCTTAACAGGATCTGTCTCATGGCAAATACGTCACTAAGTTTAAGCCTGGAGCATAAGATGTATCAGATAATCCGAAAATGAGTCACAATATCTGACTAATAATAAGTGCCAGATGGGATATACGCTACTAAGTCTAAGACCTAACATGTGCCATATAAATCCATAAATGCATGCCTATTAAGACTTGAATTCATAGGTGGCACTGTACAGTTTCGTATTTGCATAGGGTTAGAGTTTCAAAGAAAAAGAGTACTATTGTCAAAAGAGCCAGAAACAAATTGTAAGCACCTTTTATAGTAGACCAATCTAAAACTATATTAAAACGTTGGAATAGATGGGACTTAGATGTTTATTTGACGTAAATATCAATGAGTACAGATTTACGATGGAACAACCAAAATCTGTAAGAATTTCTTAAGATATTGAACTTTACTTCAGGATCATCGTTTTAAAATGACCCAGGTAAACAGGTAAATTAAAGATTTTGGATGTAGGTCTTGTGAATTTTAATAGAATAAGGACATGATGGAAGGACATGATGGAAGTTTAAAGATTTTGGATGTAGGTCTTGTTAACGTTAACAAAATATGATCCGTTCCTTGAACTGAGAGTGGAATAAGAGGTGAAAATACCACACATGTATTCTGAAGAAACTTTTGGACATTACTACTCCAAAGATGCTAAGCTAAAACTGATGTTTAAGATTGCAACTGATGAACAAATTAGGTGGAGCTAGAGCGGGCACAATAGGGGGAAATCGGTTGAGACTGGTTGCATTTTTGACGAAACTTAGAGGCCATTAGAGTCACGTGACTATTTCAAGGACTATCCATTACCGCCAGTTGAAAATGATTTATCTCCCTTGCAATCCAAGTTAATATGTAATTATAAAGCATTAACCCGACTGTATCTAAAATGTTACGTACATAGAAAAGCAAACAGAAATTGTTCATTCTTTGTAGAATCTTAAGCTTTGCATATAATCGTGTTAAAATTTCTTTTTGTTTTTTGGTTGTTTCGTTTTATCAACAACCCTGGCAAAACTCGTTCATAGAAATGGATGCAAGCCTGGGTGCAAACAGTAAGAAAATACTCGGAGCATTATTATGCAAAATCGACTATGGAAAAAGTCCTATTAGTGTATTTGTTACTATTATCGACTATGGAAAAAGTCCTATTAGTGTATTTATTACTATTATCGACTATGTAAAAGAGTCCTATTAGTGTATTTATTACTATTGTCGACTATGGAAAAAGTCCTATTAGTGTATTTATTACTATTATCATTGGTTGTAGCAACAGTGTAGGGGCAGCTTCAGCATTAATAATTGTATCTATGGTAGTACTAGTAGTAGCAGTAGTACTTGCAATAGCAGTTAAATAGTAGTAGCAATAGAAGCACTAGTAGCAGTAGTAGTAGCAGTAGCACAGTGTTAGTAATAATAGTTGTAACTTCGGTAGTTGGGTAGTATGAATATTATTAGATTTAGTATGATGATTAGTAGTAGTAGTTGTAGTAGTAGGTCAGGTTGGATTAATGGTATGATTAGTAGAATTAGTAGTGGTGGGTTAGGTTTGATTAATAGTTTGATTAATAGTAGTAGTGGATTATGTTCGATTAATAGTAGGAATAGTAGAATTAATAGCAGTGGGTTAGTTTCGATTAGTAGTGAACTACTGAGAAGAACGTGTGGAAGAATTGGCTATAGTGCATGCACATTATATTCCATGTCCGTATTCAAAGCAGTTATTGTATTTCAATATATACATATATATCTCCTCCCCATGTAAAAATGCCTTTTCTTTTAGGCCAACATACCCATACAGACACAATATTGGTTATCCTTTGGGACATTGAACTGGGAGATAATATGAATGGAAAAATGCACTATATATAACCAGATAGCCGCCCATCTAGGGAACTATAGCAGGTGAATAAATTCTTCCCCTGTTGAATACATTGAAACATTTCGTGAAGCAGAAACTGTAGCAATTATTTTTTTATAAAAGACTTCCACTGAAAAGACCATCATCATTCATTCTGGAGAAGAATCAAATTCAGAGCTAGGAAAACTGTCACCTAAAATGACTCTGTTGTTAAATTGCATTTAACTTGCTTCATGCATTAAAATATCTTCCCAGCAAGAAATACTTGCATAGAAGCCACGTGATCAGTTGTTTGTGTATAGCTCGCCACTTGTTGTCAATCTACAACCTTGTCCAGATTTAACAGCTTGCAGATAATTCCAGAAGGAATGATTTCTAACCAAATAATATATCTCGAAAACCCGTTGATTCATTCACTAGTACATTATGTAAAATGTTTTAGTTTCACTTAGAAATCTGTCTACCAAACCGAGTTCGGACCTTCGAATGTGATATGGGTTGTAAAGAGAAAACGTCCCTTCCGCCGTGCCACACCTGCAGGATCAGGACATTTCATTAATAATCTCTCTGGGTATAACCTAATCATATTAAAGGCATTTGAGATGCATCCATTTATGGCGGTGCCGAAACAATTCAGTTTGTTCTGAATAAAAACTACCACATTCAAGATGCCAGAATAATGCCGAGGTAGGTACACATTATTTTTGCACAATATTGTTTGGAGAGTTCTCATGTAATGACAAGAATCACCATAACTACATCTAAACTGCAGCTAACTCTTCACTGTTATCTTCACTCTTTAAACGTATATAAATTACTTTCTTAATACACTAAAGAAGAACTCCAAAGATAAAAATAGTGACTTGTTTAAACAGGATGTTCTTTTAAGCAAGGTATTATCTCGCATAAACAAGATAATATTTCGTTTATGCGGGTATTATTTCATTTAAACGCATCAATTAGGGATAACAACAACAAGTAAAAGAACCCAATGTCTTTCATTCAATACAATGTAAAGGTATGGGAAAGGCAAACATTGTTTTCAATGGCGTAGTCAGTCTTCGTAGTATCTATCAATACCACTTGCTAGCATGGAATAATGTCTATATAGTTTATATCGTACATGTTTATGGAGAATAGACACGTTATACATAAATTCAACCAAACAAGCAACTTATCTCAGCCAACGGCTAATCTAAGTGGTCAAAACTACAGCATTGTGACCATTTTTGTAACAAAAAGAGCTCGGGAAAGACGGAAAATGTTTATCAGCTATATGAATTTACATTTTCATTAGCAAAATGTAGTAGAAAAGATGAAAAAATACTTTAACTTCATAATTGACCAATCAGATTAGCCGGGGGGGGGGGGGAGCTTATTTGCAGGCTTGATGGAGCCTATATAAAGCAGCACAACATTTGACATTAACAACCAGAAATTACATTTTGTAGGCAAGGTCCGAAGTGTTATGGATAGATAAATGTTTTACGAATCGATTGAGGTAAGTCAAATCACAGTAAGATTTTTATATTCCTTGATATGGACGTCTGGACACAACATGGGTACGGAACACTGTTCTGGCATGAACCAGGTCCCTGTGGAAACATGGTAAGAATGACGTCAGGAGATCAAGTTCAAATCCCGCCATACTTTGTGCGAGGCAGCAGTGGCGTACTATGGGTGTGGGTGTGTGTGTGTGTGTGTGGGGGGGGCAGCCAGAAAAGGGGCAGGGGCGCCATCAGGAGAGTTGAAATACCAGTAAACGTTTTTGTTTTTTTTATTAAATAAAAATGCAGTATTACCTGTTCACTCAATTTGTAATATCCTGCATTTTTCTTATTTCCAGTTTGCTTATGACAGCACCGTACTGTTTAAAAATCTACTTGCAAACATAATATATTTTTCTGTGTGTTTACATTTTAAAATTATTTGTGGGGGTGCCAAAGGAAGGATCCTCCCCGGTGCCAAATACTTTAAGTACGCCCTGCAAGGCAGTGATCTACCCCCATGTTTCAATGAGTTGACAGTTCCACAAGAATAAACATCGGCCAACCATCTTATAATACGGCCTAGGAAATGGATACATCCATTACGCCCAAGTAGGTCAGATATATAGATTCTTTTGTTATTTATCCAAGACTTAATATCTACTTGTATATTTCCTCACACTGAGTGAGTTATGTGTACGTGCAGGCCTGGCGCGTGGTGTTTCTCTTGTGTGTGCGATGAATGTTTGGCGCCTTTCCAATTTTTTTTTTCGAATAAATTGCGAATAAAACGAACAAGAAATGAAAAGGCGCCTGTGTGCATAGCGCACTTCGCACACGCAACCAGCCGGGTCTGTGTACGTGTAATCAATACTGTACATCCGCGCATTAGATCTCTAAGCCATGTAAACTCTTACGTGCAGAATGTACTATTAGTGCATGAGTAATCAAAACTCTCAAACGATAAAATTTTAAACTATTGGAAGTCAATATTCCGAGTACATACGCCTGGTGAACTATTACTAATGTATTCTGGTAGTATGTGGACAATAGAGACACTTGAATGACAATGGGAAATTTGCATTATGTCTTCATGGTGCCGCGTTTGGAAAATGTATAGGGGCAGTCAGAAATTAAGAACTACGGGCACTTGCGGGACAACGTGAAATAAGATTATGTTGCCATATTGAAAAATTTATAGGGACAAGTTGAAATACAATGATAAAATATCCATCCGTAAGATGAACATACACTTTGACTGATCATCACGCAAATTTGCCTATCAATACCCTAACTACTGACCAGCACCCACGCCAACTAAACTATACAGTGCGCCATTTTTGTACTTAGAAAAAATCCATCCAATTTCTTAGTGAGGACTGCAGAATCGCTCCAAAACTGTGAGATCGAGCCCAAAGAATATCATTTTTTTTTCCTCCTGGGGAAATTCAATACCATTATTCTATTTATCAAATGACAAAGTGTGCTTTTTTAGAAAACAAAAATGCGCAGTGGAAATATTGAATATAATTCAAAGACTTTAGACGTTACACATTTTTCGTGACGTCATAAAATGGTAGAACACATGCAAAATGGCAATCATATCAAATGGTTTAATGAAACCTCACATCCACGTCTCAAGATTATAAAACATTGTCTATGTTTAAAACATTCACTCGTTTCCGAATTTAAGATTCCATATTCTAACATTAAATGTTGCATGCTGGTTTTATTTGGCAAAGTATGTTGAATGAAAACGCTGCAAATAAACTTAAGAGCATCAAACCCAATATAGGTGAGTCGCATACATCGTATTGAACAAATCGGAGAAATGAGATGATTCTGTGTCGATCGAGTTTCGGACACACATACCTAACTCATGCATACTTCCTAAAGGGTGAACTTCGACCGGAATGCATATCATGCCATTGTCCACTGACAGCGGATCACATTCATGTCGACTGTGTCGATTTGCAACTTTTGAGAGAGAAGCATTGTGACGAGAACTGCATGTAGAAACTGTACGAGAACGTACCACCTAATACAATCTTCGATTTTTGGACCGAAGGTAGTTTATGCAACAAACGCAAGCCATGTTTTAAAGATTTTATTTGTGTCAACGTTGTATTATTTTATATTCATTTTACAGAATTTTGACATCTTTACGTTTAATATTTTATCTTGTTGTACTTAATGTTTACATTTATTTGGGTGGGTATATCTTCCTAAAATTATGTGCAATTCATTGTTAAATTTTTTCGAACTTTACCTTCAGATGGTACCATATAGCCACGATTGTGCTGATGTGCAGTGATACATACATACATACATACATACATACATACATACATACATACTCATTTGTTTATCATACTTCAAACGTGATTAAAATATGAATACTTTGTGAGCGAGCATGTGAGACAATTATTGGAAAAGTTTGATATGGCTGCCAATGTAGTGGCATATAGGTTTCTTAGTAGACATATGATCAATATAGTAAAGTATTTATTCGTTGGAAAACCTTTGATTTGCTAGACAACTGCTGAAAAATTTAAGACGAAAAATTTAATTTTAAATGTGGCTGCATTTTCTTGATTGAATATCATGAAGAAAAGGTTTAACAAACTCGGTTGAGATCAAATACATTTCAAAAACTGGCATGCACTTTGTAAGTTAATATGAGAGAGAGAGAGAGAGAGAGAGAGTAACGACCTCAGCCCATAATTAAACTTCACTGACAGGACACCCACCCTCAGCCCATAAACTTCACTGCCCATCATCAAACTGAATACAGTTAAAGGTATACCGTTCCTCACAGTACAGTCATATTAGTGTGCATTGTACGAATTAAAATCTGAACATAAAGAGTGCGGTGACTATTTTATAGTAACTAGATGGTGCTGACAAATTATTTATTCGATAGAGCATACGATCTTTCAGGACCGGGTACATTTTTTGTCATTTTCATTTACACAGTACTTGAATTAATAAAATGATACTTTTACTTATCGCAACCCTTATACATATTATATAT